>SJYC01118367.1:0-14259 GCA_006408675.1 Madoqua kirkii | reverse complement strand
TAGACTTTATTTGGGGGGAGGGGGTGGGACTTCAAAATTAGTACAGGTGGTGACTGCAGCAATAAAATTGAAAGATGCTTGCTCCTTGGAAGAAAATCAGTGACCAACCTAGACAGCATATTAAAAAGCATATTAAAAAACAAATGCATTATTTTGTGAAGAAAAGTCCATCTAAGCAAAGCTATGGTTTTCCCCATAGTCTTCTATGAATTTGAGAGTTGGACTATAGAGAAAGTTGAGTGACAAAGAATTGATGTTTTTGCAGTGTGGTGCTGGAAAATACCCTTGAGAGTCCTTTGGACTGCAAGGTCAAATCAGTTAATCCTAAGATATCAGTCCTGAATAGATGTTGGAAGAACTGATGCTAAAGCTGAAACTCCAATATTTTGGCCACTTGACGTGAAGAACTGACTCACTGTAAAAGACCCTGATGATGGGAAAGATTGAAGGCAGAAACAGAAGGGGATGACAGAGGGTGAGATGTTTGTATGGCATCACTGACTCCATAGACATGAGTCTAAGCAAGCTCCAGGATTTGATGATGGACAGGGAAGCCTGGCATGCTACAGTTCATGGTTCACAGAGTTAGAAACTGAGCAACTGAACTGACTGACTGAGGTTATACATGCTCTAATAAAGGAATGCAGAAGCCAATAAAATTTAAATATCCTGATCTGTGTCTTGTATGTATTTTGAAGAAATAAATTAATGAAGACTAAATAAACAAAATTAAGTAGTCCAAAGAAGAAAGTGAGAAAGTATAGATGTTATTTGCATATGTCCGAAGGGAGCCAAGTTTTTGAATATGTGTAAAATTCAACTTTATAACAGTGTTCAGCGATGATATTTTTCAATGTCAATTCACAGTTGAGAAAAGTGATGAAAATATTCAATATTTTAGTCACACAGCTGGGAAGAGACTGATCTGGGATATGAATCAAGATTTATCTACAAGTACTTTTTCTGTACTTTATACTCTTCTCTGATGCCAGAAGACTGTGTTTGTCAGTCATCACTACAATTGGAAGTCAAGTTTGCCAAACAAGCCTGAATCAGATAAGACTCTTATTTTTCTTTGTAACTGGGAGCTAGATTGCCTCTGTTGGAACTGATGCTCCTACAAGTTAAGCTAATGTCATATGATCAGTTTGGTAGAAATCCATTACCTCAGTTGAGTGATGAATCCACCACTTTTGCAACTTAAAATCCATCAAATAGTTATTCTGAAAGTCTTGTGTAAACAATATCTAAAATAAGTACCTTACAAAATGTTTTTACATTGTGGAATCACTTATGTGATGTGGTAAGGAGACTCCTGACTTGTAAAATGTTAAGGTGAAAGTGACTGAAATCATTTATTGGATGGGAGTGCTTTCCATTAGATATGAACATACTCTGAAGTTTTTGCCAGAGTCCTTGACTCCAAATGAATTGTTAACATCAATGTAGCCTAGACACATCAAAAGAATAGATAATCAAATATAATTTATATTGTTTTGTGAATAAAATTTGATTTCATGTTATTTATTCTTCCATGTGTTATATATTTACTTTTTTTCAATGAAAAAGTAATTAAGCTATAAAAGAGAAATGGACTATTACTATGTTATATTCCCCAATGGATTTATACCTCTAAATATGTTGTTTAGGTATTTGATATAATAATTATCTTTACCCTGAGGCACAGATATTCTATTTTGGGGAAAACACATAACTATTTGGTGCCCATTAACCTTGGGAATACATGGACTTCCTCTCTTTAAACCCCCTATATCATTTCAGATCTCATTAGACCTGTTTCTTTTTGTATCAGAAGGTATTGCTCCCAAGTTTTCTTGGGACTTATTGAGAGACTTTGACTTGGTACTTGAATTATGCTTGAGATAACTTTCATAATGAGATGAAAGAGGAATTTTCAGAGTTCTCACTCTGAAACTGTATATACCCATGACCACCTCCTAACTGAAGATGGTCTTCAATTTGGAGTGAGTAGGATGGCATGATGGCCAAAAACAATCTCAGGGGATCCTATGGACACAGAAACTTGTACATTTTACTTTTCAGAAATTGCTTATTTTAAATCTTTATCTATATATTCTTTCAAGTGCAAGCTTTTTTAATAATGAAACAGAAAATAAGAATCGACAAGCAAACCGCTACTGATTTCTACTTATTAAAAGGTCCAAGGGTTATTTACCAAGGATTTGTACCCATTCTTAAGGTTACTAAGGAAATTATTGCTCATATACTGTTGTATAATCAGTGCTGCCTCTGCCCTCAAAGTCCGTCAAATCAAGTCCTGGGAAAAGAGAAACTTCACAAATTACAAAGTTAGCCTGAAACTGCAATTATCTCATTAACTTTGGAGCTGGAAAACTTTCCAAATTATTATGCACTGATCAACTAGTGCTCTTTTCTGTTATTGTTTCTCTTACATCTTGAAGATAAAGTACGGCAGTATATCTTTTATTACCTAATTTTAAGAATTTTTATATTAATAATAGTGTCACTACTGTGCTCTGCTGTGTGCTATGCTGGGCTTAGTCGCTCAGTTGTATATGACTCTTTGCAACCCCATGGACAGAATGCAGCCCATCAGGCACTCCTGTCCATGGGACTCACCAAGCAAGAACACTGGAGTGGGTTACCATCCCCTCCTCCATGGATCTTCCCCACCCAGGATTGAACTCAGGTCTCCCACATTGCAGGAGGATTCTTTATCATCTGAGCCACCAGGGAAGCCCAAGAATACTGGAATGGGTAGCCTATCCTTTCTCCAAGGGATCTTTCTGATGCAGGAATCAAACTGGGGTCTCCTGCATTGCACACAGATTATTTGCCAACTAAGCTACCAGGGAAGCCCATCACTAGTGTTAGGAAAATATAAATTACAGAATTCCTTGAAATAATACTTTAATAAATGTAAAATATTTACAGATTATTAAATTATTTAAAAACATTATTTGAATAGTCTTCTGTTAATAATATTTTCCTAATAATAAATAATAACAGCAATAATTTTCAGTATTGAACATTTATTTTAAGCCATTCAGTTTGTAGAAGGGAAATCCTCAAAGCCCATACTTAGATTGTAAATTATTAAAACCATAAATGGAGGAAATGTATGATAGTCTCAGTGAAATCACATTCTCACACAGTTGCACTGACATCCTGCAGTTAATTTTGTGGGATACACTTAACTTGATTGAATTATTGAGTTTGCTACTTACACTAATCAAAATTGATTTCCATTGAAATAGTTGAACCAGTATCTTTGTGCAGTGACACTTCCAAAAATACTTTTATTAAGTGGTTCTCACCATATAAATTCTATCTACAGTTTAATATACTCTTCACAACATCCCATGAGGTAAACAGCAGTACTTCATGTGTGTGTGTTTGTGTGTCTATCTGAGATAAATCTCAGAGAAGCAATGTAACTCACGTGTAAAAGTCTCTCCTTCCATTATACTACAGAGATAATTCTTTCAAAGTCTTTATTCACAAGTTTTTTGATTCAAGCCAGGATCATTCAGATTTGGCATAAGCAACGTTGTTGTAGGATTGTCAGCTCTAATCAAACCAGGAAGGAGAGAGACACTTCTATTGTGACTGCACAAACAGTTTGTGTTCTACTCACATACATTCATTCATTCAGTAACTCTTTCATTCTTTTGATTAATGTTGACAGAATGTCATCTATGTGTCAGACACTGTTAGCTTCTGGGGTTACACTGATGTATAAGATGCAAAATCTTATCTCAGGTTGATTAAAGTTGAGTGAAATAAATAAATATGCATATCAATTAAAGTGGTAACAAAAGTCCTATGATAATGATGTGTGTGATCAAGAATAACCTCCCATATTGATGAGGTCTCTTCAAGAGAAGGCTGAAGGCTTCTAGATGTAGAAATCACAATGTGCAGTAGCCAACAAGAGAGATAATGGGCATATACCTTGAAAACCATAACTCAAAAAAACATATGCCCCCAATGTTGCAGCACTATTTACAATAGTGAGGACATGGAAGCAACCTAAATGGCCATTGACAGATGAGTGGATAAAGAAGATGTGGTGTATGCACACAATGGACTATTACTCAGCCTTTAAAAGGAATGAAACTGGCCCGTTAGTAGAGATATGAATGGGCCTAGAGACTATCATGCTAATTGAATTAAGTCAGAAAAGGGCGGGGGGGCTAGTTCATATATATAGAATCTAGGAAAGGGTAAAGATGAACCTATTTGCAAATAAGGAACAGAAACATTGATGTAGAGAATGGACATGTGGACATGGGGAGGGTAAAGGAGGGTGGGACATTGGGACTGACATATATACATTGCTATGTATTAAATAGATAGCTACTGGGGACCTGCTTCTAGCTCAGGGAGCTCATGTGGGTGCTGTTATGACCTACAGGGGTCGGATGGGCATAGGGGAAGATTCCAAGAGGGAGGGTATATACATATCCATATAGCTGATTGACTTCATTGTACAGAAGAAACTGATACAATCTTATAAAGCAACTATACCTTAATTTAAAAAGAGAGAGAGAGAGAACATAGTACTGCATACCCCTGTCAGCTCTTCTGGTATACCTGACTAATTAGAAGTGAGGACAGAGGAGTAATATTATCAGACTTTTATTTGAAACATGTTACTATGCCTGTAACATAAATAGTGGATCAGAATGTGGAAATCCTGAGATCATGAAGGTTAGGAGGATTTGAGGTAATTTGCTTAGGAAATGACAGGGAACAGAGCTAAGATAGTGGTCATGTGGATAAGAGTACAAAAATAGGAGATGTGATGATTAATATATGAAGTAGCAATGGTTTGAGTAAATGACAAGGCAAGGATGCATTTTAGGTTTCCAGAACTCAAGATCCATAAAAGGATAAAGGAAGAGTTGCTGAGTGTATGAAGAATGTGTGTATGTTGAAGGGTGGATAGAAGGACTGTGACGAAGAGGTCATATTTTATACATTGAGCCTGAATTGTCTATGAAATATTTAAGAGAAGACCTTGAGTCACTAATTAGAGACTGAGGTCATGATCTCAGAGAAAAGTTGTATGTGTCACCAATCTGTAGATGGCCATGGAAACCACTAGAGTAGCTGGACTCATCTAAGAAGAGTGTACGTAGATGTGGTTTGATTTTATTCTAATGAATGTTAAAAAGTAATGCAGATAAATGAATATACATGTTTTGAAAAATGTCCAAGTTAAGATTTCAGAGATCATATGAAAATGAGGAAAATAATTTACTCTACTAGTTAGCAAAATAGGTTTCAGTAAACAATTTCATTGGTGTAACTTTACAAAAAAAAAAAAAAAAAACAAATACAGAGGACTGAAAGGCAGTTGGAGATTACGGCATATTTTACATAGTTTATAGAATCTGTCTAGTTTATTGATCAAATTCAAGGTGCTCTGTCTTTCATCACCTCAAAAGGTTCAAACACAAACTCAGCATGAAGGAAGACATTGCTTATGGTATAAGAATAGATATTGGGATTTTGGGTCTTTCTTCCTAACTCCTGAAGTTAACTAATTTAGGAATGCTGACAATTTAATTAGCCCTTCTGAATTTCATGTTCTCTTTAGGAGAGGATTAATTATAGTAATAACTATCTCACAGGGCCATGGTAAAGAAGAAATGAAATAATATATGAGAACTCACTTTAGAACTCACTCATAACTCTAAATAGTGTGCATACATATAAGATATTATCAATAACATATACATGTTACCCTTTAACACTCAGGTGTTTTTGATTTTTCTTTGTTTTTAATATCTATATTGTAGTTGTTTTCTATTATTACAACAGAGGTATAAAGATTAATATTTTATTTTCATTTTTGGTCCTAATTTCTAAACATATCCCCACATGATCAAAGGAAGGAAAATATGTCATAGCTTCAGGTAGTATTAATAATACCACAAGCTGTTACTGAAGTTATGCTATTCAATGAACAGATAAAATGGATCTAACCCTTCCTTCTGGGGCTTTCCCAAATTGTTCTCAGAAATCAAACACCCAAATTAGGTACAGTTGTCCATGGCTGGGAAGGTTGTAGGGCTCAGTAATAAGGACAGATTTCAAATTGAGGGGAATTTGTGCAAACAGCATTGCCATTCTCCAAGGCTTCAGAGGCTGGAGTGTCTGGTGGCTTCCGTTCAACTGTCACTTGTATGTCATTGATACGTGTCCTTTCTTCTTTTTCTTTCGTGTTGATTCATTGATTCACATTCTGGTTTCCCACAGGTCTTTGATTATACATATCTTTTCAAAAGTTTCTATATTAGTAAAATATGGTTCTCAATCCTACAAAACCCAAAGCTTTTTTTTTTTTTTATAACACATATTTAAGCTATAATATAATCATAATTCTATTTAACTTAGGGAATATAATTTTAAATGGCAAATTAATATAATCCCTTATCTTTAATAGGAAAAAGATAATATATATTCAATATGTCAATACTTATGCAAAACTATACTAGGAGACAATAAAGAAATCAAATGCTAATATTCCTCTGGGTTGAATTGGTGACTAAATCACTGGGTGAGACATAGGATTCTATAAAGAAAACTACAGTTCCTGGGGCTGGTAGCTGAGAAGCCATTGGACTCTCTAGGCCTGGAAGCCCATGAAGAGGGTACAGATATCAGAACAATGAAGAGATAGAGAGCTGTGTAGAAGATGTCTGCTTAGAGTTAGAATTTGGATTATGGACACAACCAGCTAACAGCAATCACACTGGGGTCAGAATAAACAATTTAATCTCTCACCTCTCTCCCTTTCATTGCTTGCTTATGTTCCTCATGGGTTAAGCCAAATTGAATTCCAGCGATCAAGAAGGTCCACTGGTGCAGAGTAGCCTCTTGGGGCATAGAGAAGCTTGAAGAAAGACAATGCATGGATGAAAAGGAGCATAGGAAAGAGACTCAGCAAATACTTCCCAAACTCTCTTTCCACTGTTATCGCCTAGCTGGAGCCAGTAATAATTGCTCTATGGTAGTGGGTCTAGCATTGTTCCCAGGATAGTAGCTTTGTCATATGAGGAAATTCTTAGGAATGTAAACTCTATTGTTTCTGGAGTCTATTATCCTAAATAACAGGAGGAGGCAAAAGTCCTTTGCTTTATGTATTGGGTTGGCCAAAGCTTTGTTCTAGTTTTTGTGACATTTTATGGAAAAACCCAAATGAACTTTTTGGCCAACCCAATAGGGCTCAGATTCCTAAATACCTAGAACCCCCGGCTTTGGCCAGTACTGCAAAAGTAACCCTCTAAGTCTCAGTAAAAGTAATCTCATCTAAACTTGTGAGCTACTTTGCTTAGTAAGAATGTGTTTTCATGATTAAGAAGAGCAGAATCCTTATAAATTTTATCAGAGATGACTTAGAGAAGGTTTAGCAGGGAGACTAGTATTATAACCTGTCTTTCTGCAAACATATTCACTAACCTGTTTGCATCTTTTCCCATATATTTGATCTTTCCTCCCACTCCATGGGCAAAAGATGCCTACTTCTTTCTAAGCTTTCCTCTACTATATATTTTGTAATCCTCTGGCCTCCAAGTGATATTCTTGACAACTAGCAGATTTAAATTTTACAGATTTTCTTATATCTCTCCTGTATATATGACCAGTTAAATGGTCAAACTCTGAATCAAAAGTGAGGGATGTGCACTTTGCCTGCTTTACTTGGAGGCACAGCAGAGTCTCAATCATGTTCAACAATAATCAATTGAACATAATGATTTTATCCACTCGAGCTAAAATACTGCATTATAAATGGAATGGTTACAAGTTGAACAAACTGACCCAGGAGGGTCATCAGACTCACTCACAAAATCCTAATTGGCTAAACTCAACTGTTTAATTCCTCACCCATTCCTTATTTGAGCTCTTATACATTTTTAATAGTTGACCAATCTTTATTATTTTTTTTTTTGCCACACTATGCTCCATATGATATTTTAGTTCCCCAACTAGCGATCAAATGCACACTCCTTTGCATTGGGAGGGCAAAATATTAACCACTGGACCACTGGGGAAGTCCCTAGTTCACCAGTCTTAATTCTCAACAATCCCTTTCTCCAGGCATCTTGAACACCACACCTTTCTAGTTTTTTTTTTTTTTTTTGCTTTACTTCTGGTTCTCTTTCTCAGTCTCTCTGTCCTGATGCTCATCCTTTTCTCATATCACAGTGCCCTTCTTTTCTCTACCTTTATTATCTCCCTCTGTTTTCTCAGTCACATGACTTTAATCAGTATCCCAACACCTTCAAATGCTCATCTCCCAGCTCCTCCTCTGTGCCCCAGGAAGGTGAGCAACTGCTTACATAGCATCTCTACCTGAATGTCTAATAAGGATATGACCTCTACACACAAAAAAACTAAACTGGTTCTCCACTCAGAAACGTCCTGGGTGTCTTTCTGTCTTGGTTACTAGCACCATCATCCACTCAATGTTTCAGACCCAAATCTAGGAATCCTTGTGCCCTGTATTCTCCCTAGTCATTTCCACATCCAATTCAGTCTAAGTCCAGCTCCACTGTCTCTGTTTCCTGAATTGGATAATTTCTCATCACCTCACTGGCATCACCTCAGCCCTTTTTTTCTCTTTCTGGTGAACACTTAGCTCTAGCTTTCAGTCTTCTCTTTCCCTAGACATACTATGTGCCTCTGGGCTTTGGAGTAAGCATAACTTTAGTCGATAGATGATTTATTCTCCTCTGTTCCTGGAACAGCTTCTCAGTGGTTTTTATGTGGCCAGCTCCATTACTGCACTTAGCTCAATTCCTCAGAGATCTTTCTCAGCCATTCCAAATGAAGTAGAATCCTCTCTACTCCACTTAAGATAATCACATTACTCTGCTGTATTTTCCAATTGGAATCTTTTGTTACTTTAAATTATTGTTAATTTAATTGTTTATTGTTTTGATTATTTACCTTTTATCAACTAGAATATCAGCAAATAATGATATGATTTTACTAAAAAAAATATTGCTGCCCCCCTATTATATCAGAGTTTGGCAAATTATAGATGATAAATAAATAGCTATTGAATGAATGAAATAAAAATTTGTCTTGCTATTTCAAATATCTCCACCCCTGCACGAGCACTGCATGAACTGGCTAGTATTCCAGAACAAGAGAACAGACTATTATCTTCTCTGTCTCCCAAATGTTCTAAGCCATGTTACTATTTTAAACAATTGTAAGATTGTACGTGCAATTTATAACAGTGAAATGATGTAATTTCCATACATTAGCCTATAAACCTCTAGTTTTTCTAACAAACATTTCCTGTGTTCACAAATTGCAAATTTTCACTGTGGTAATGCATAGGCTTGAAATTTTAATTAAATGATTAAAAATTTAACAAAACAGTACTTGGCTATATACAAAGCTATTCAATGTTAACTGTAATCTCACAGAGTGTGAAGTTGTGGGTCGGCTAAAAGCCAAATTTATTTTGGAAGTAATGTATTGTAATTATTATGTGAATCAAATCAGCAGGGAAAAAAGGCACAGCTTGACTGGTTTATTATCAGAAAAAAAAATGCTTAATATGTGTGGAGGTGCTATGTCCATTAGAGACTGTGTGTGCATGTAAAAATAATAAAGGTACCATTTCTGATAAGTTAAGGAAGGACAATAAAAAAAAAAAACAAGAATTCCAAATAATAAACCCAGAAAAACCATCGTTTTGAACTTTTCTTTTTTTCCTACCCATTTGCACATTAGACATATCATTTGATTACTATTGTCTGGCAAAGGTGGAAACACAGATTTATTAAATACCTGTTTTGTGTCAGATTTTGCAAAAATTACCATTTGAAGTGTCACTATTGTATTTATCAGACTGGCACTAAGAAAGGTAACTTGCAACTTAACCCAGTCCTACTTTCAAACAGCAACAACAAATAACAATAACAATTACTAGAATGCAACATTATGAACCTGGCACTGTGCTAAACATTTTATAGGCATCATCCAATTGAATCCTCATGATAAACACATGAGATATTTTGTATTACTTTACTGAGAATTCTATTGTTCTTCAGTATTAGGTATCTCATCCAAAGGTACACAGATCCAGAATCTAAACCCAGGTGCACACTAAAACCAGAGTCTGTAGTATCCTGCCTCAAGAATTTGGTGCTGTTTTTACAATGCTGCCCTATCAAGAATATAATGAGAAACCGTTGTGCACATTTGGCCATCTCCTTTCAGATCTAGTATCCAATGCTTTCTGCCTTCAGATGATCAGTGAATGAAGTGTTATCAAGTCACAAGAAATGGATCAGATTAGGGATCTGGAGTTGGTTGGAATATTGAGATCAAAATGAGAGGAAGCTCCTGAGAATTTACTACAACAGATAGTTTAACAAAATTGATGAGATATCAGAAATAAGAATGGACCAGTGACTGTAAGGGGACCCAAGGGAAGGACATGGATCATGTTTTTAAAAAACTGAGCATCTACAGATACTCTGGGTTGGGACACACTGTGTTGATGATATTAGCTCACTATGGCCCCCTTTGCTTGGTAAGTAATAAAGCTATTCCTTTCTATTTCACCCCTCCTCCCAAATTAAATAAATAAATAAATAAACATAAATCTGAGCATAGAACATCTAAATCTCACTTTAGAATATGAGGTATCAAATTTACAAAGAACAAAAAGACTTTTCCTCAATTATCCAAACAATTTAATTATGTTTACTCACAAATTCTAAGCATCCATTATAAACACATGGCCAGCATCATTTCTCCCAATCCTATGGATACATCTGGCTGATACTGTGTATATTACAATATGCACACTTCATGGCACCATTTCCCCTCCAGTACAAGGGTAGGGTTTGGATAGACAAAGAGAAGAAGAAGAATCATTCATGAAATGATATATGAGCAATGTTTCTAAGGTGAAAAGAGCCATGGCAGACAGGAGAAAGGTATTTGAGTAGAACAGCAAGCCATAATGAGGAGGAGAAAAGATAAACATTGGTGTAATCTCCTTAATAGAGGACATTACCACTTGGATTTTTTAAAACAGAACTAGTTTGCTTGTATCAAATTAGGAAAAAAACAAAACATAAAAGGTTTGCATCCCTTTATCAGCGTGATGACAAGGTAAAAGTGTGAATTGTTAAAAAACATTTCAAAAAAATACTTTGAAAAATATACATACATGTATAACTGAATCACTTTGCTGTACACCCAAACCTAATACAACATTGCATATCAACTATGCTTCAATATAAAATGATTGTTTTAATTAAAAAAATAAAAATAAGGCTTCTGAAGAATGCCTACCTAACAAACTAAATGACACAGAGACAAGCTTTAGAGAGCTTAGTCTTTTGAGTCAGGATCTAAAATTAGACATTTAAAGGCAAGAGTTAAGAGGAAGATGATAGAAGGCTCAGTGGGACTGACTGGAAAAGAAGGAGAATTTTAAGTAAAAAGCTATTTTGAGTGTAGGGGTTTCAGATAAGGGAGAATGATGTGGCCAATAACTGAGAAGTCCTCTTCTAAGGGCAGTCAGTAAAAACATATCCACACACAGAGTTTATTTTCCCAGCTATAGGGGATGATCACCAGATTCAGAGAAGCAGTGAGTCAACACTGACTCAACATTCTTGTGGAGAAATACAACCTTTTATATATACTTGAATGTTTTTTGTTAATTTTGGAGCTGTCTTTGATCTTAAGTGCCATGTTCTAGATGAGTGATTTAGTCTTGACTTTTGCAATACAAGCAATGTACAAGATATCAGTATCATTATTACTATAGTTTTAAATATATTTCTTATAAATAATTGACAATTGTTTATTCATCATTAATTTAGAAATTCATATTGAAGATAAGTGAGCTTCTGAAAAGAAAACTTCTATTTATTACACCAGCTGAAGATATTTGGAAAACCACAAGAGCTTGTGATTGACTGATTATCTTAATATTCATAAAATATCCAAATTGTGTTTGAGATTCTCTAGGAGATTACATTAAAAATGGAGCATAGGTAATAACAGAAACATTAATGAAGCAACTAACAAAACTCACTTTCTTGTTGGTGACAGTAATTTTCAAAAAAAGAAAAAGTTATAATTAAACCTAAAAAATAAAATAAAAAACAGAATCCAAATACTTATTTCTTAATAATTACCCTTCTTAAAGTATTGTATAAATCCTGGACAAACAATTATTTGTTAGGAATTTTGCCTAAATTGATATCTAACTCAAAACCTATTGAATATAGTCAAACACCATAGAACACCCATTTTGTCCTCATTTTCTGTGGTTTTAACCTCTATCTGCTGTTGAAGAGTCCAGGAGGACTTTTTTTTTTTTTTTTTCGAACTATCTACTCATGCTAACCACTATGTCTCTCCATGAACATACAGTTAACATACTCAGGAACACTTTATTGAGATATCAAAGCATGGTAGCTAACAGCATGAGCTTTGGAGTTAAAGATGTACATGAAAGAACCCTGAACTTACCATTAAATTATTGAATGACTTTGAAAAAGCCATTTAAATCTCACTTCTTTCACTTGCAAAATTGAGCTTATAATCGTGTCAGAGTGTTAGAGAGTTTGGAGTACAGTCAATGGTATACACATGGGAGCCCAACTCTTAGAACTATTAGTATTTATTATCATTAAGAAGGTATTTTCTGTTGTTTCTACAAATGTAAGCTGCATGTTTTCTTTTTGTAAACCAAGGAATAGACGACGTTTCCTTACCACATTATTTCCAGTCTCTAGCAACAGTTCACTTGGCATTCTTGACTTCCTTACTCTAATAGAAGAAAAAATATATGAATTTTGAGAAAAAAAATAAAAAAAAGAAGATTTTAATGACTAAACTTGAGTTCATACAATGAAAACTCTTTAGGGAGTGACCATTAATTCCCTAAAGTCTGTAATTTTAGTAGAATTTTTCCTTTTATTGAAGGTGGGATAGAGTGGAGGAACTCAAACTGAGAAACTTGGACTAAATACCATGAAGTTTAACACCATGATGTTAAACTCCATCTGAGAGTGGGTGAAGAATTTTTGACTTAGCTATATTTTTGCTTGTTGTCATATTCTTTTTAGATGTACCAAAAGAGGTTACAATGAGTGAGAAATATAAGACTGTACAAGTAAAAAGCATAAAGAGTAGTGAAAAGCAGTAGTCTCCAATTTTGATGTGCATTAGAATCACCAGGATGCTGGTGGCTAATGTGATGAAATAGGGAGACCTTGTGGCCATCTCCTTCATGGGCAAATCAAAATTATATTTATAGAGCAGCTATTGATGAGAAACCTGAAAGGCTAGCAGAAAAGATCTACAACTGAAGATATAAAGACAGAACCACAATGCGATGGTAGGAGGGGTGGAAATGCCTCAAGATGGTCAACCCACAACCTGGAGAATGATTATAATGGCTGAGGCCCTCTCTAAGGAGTGAGGAATCTGAAAACCACACTGAGTTTTCCTGCTGGCAATTTTGCACTAGAAAGAAAAGCCCCAGAAAGTTTACTTACTTTGAGGAGATCCAAAGGGCTGTGAAAACAGAGACTTCATGCTTAAAGGGTACACACAAAACCTCACCTGCTCTACCACCCAGACTAGAAATGATAGTCTGAAATCAGGCCAGATCAGAACCACTTACTGGTCTTGGAAAGACTTCCAGAGAGGCAGGCCACTGCAGCTCACCATGGAGATACAGACTCTGGCAGTAGCTATGTTTAAGGCTCATTATATCAACACCATAAGGACATGGTGCTGCCTACTGCATTTTGAAATTCTCCCTGTAGCTGATTAGTGCAGAGAACTGGTTCCATCCGTAAACCTGTCAGAACCAGTAGGGAACATCTCAGTCCAAGCAAATAGCCTAGTGGGGATCTACCAACAGGTTGGTTGCCTTAAGACCCCATGAGTCCATAGCTTCCCCAGGATTCAGCACCCACCAGAGATACTAGGACCTGGACCTACCCTCCAGAGGGTCAGTACTAGCCTTGGAAGTCTCAGTAACTTGCATCTGGAGACCCTGGGACATGGCTTGCTCTACTAGTAGATCAAGACTAACCTCAGAACTAACCTGACCAACCTGTGCAGACTCCAACCACAGGATACCCCTGGGTGCTGAATTCACCCATCAGTGGGATGACTCTGGGTCTTTTAAGGTCCTATGTTCAGACTCTGGGAACTGGCTTTGCCAACTCGGGGGGAGAGGGGGAGGTG
>SJYC01118363.1:0-18489 GCA_006408675.1 Madoqua kirkii | reverse complement strand
TCAAGGTTAAGCAGTCTTCAAACTCTCAGCCCAGCTGTCTCTTCTTCTAGGAAGACTTTTTTGATTCCTCTAAATTAGGTTGGGTATCACTTCACACTCATATGGCTTCATATTCAACATGTATCTACTTCTAGTGTAATTGCTTTCTTGTCTGACTTCCTCACTAGACTGTAAAGTCTGTGAGGGCAGGGCTATTCTGTTATTTGTCTCTGCTTTCCTCTGCCCAGCACTGAGCCTGGTTTATGGTGTGCACTCAATAAAGCCATGTGATTAAGTTAGCATTTGAAGGAGTAATAAGTACAGACAGTCTGATTGGTTGAACAGAATTTTCAGACATTTCCTAGGAGAAATAAAATATTAATCAGGCTTGAGCCATCACTGACACATCTATCATTCTGGGCAGAGAAAGATGGTACTAAAGAGTAATGATGTACACATCCAAAAATGTAGTTGTCTAGTAAAACCATTTCCTTTTCAGCATCTTCCTATAAGTCATTTTATATGTATCTCTAATCAAGTTGCCTAATAAAAGGCAGATGCTTTTTGAGCTTCTGCTGTTATTTTTTGCATCAGCTGCTTTAATATCTTATCTTGAGATGGCCCTCCTATTGTAATCCTAGGTAAGTTAATGATCTATTGCTTTCAGTCATAACACTCAAATATGTAATTGCGTATATTAAAAAATATATAAAACACTGAATTCTACACTGTATTTCAAATCCTGTATCTCTAATCAAGTTGCCTAATAAAAGGCAGATGCTTTTTGAGCTTCTGCTGTTATTTTTTGCATCAGCTGCTTTAATATCTTATCTTGAGATGGCCCTCCTATTGTAATCCTAGGTAAGTTAATGATCTATTGCTTTCAGTCATAACACTCAAATATGTAATTGCGTATATTAAAAAATATATAAAACACTGAATTCTACACTGTATTTCAAATCCCCCTGATTGTCCTATTCTAGATATTATACTACTTAAAGATTCATAACAGTCTTTCTTCTTTTCTTCTGCTGACATCGAGAAGTCGGATTTGATTTGCACTTGTCAATGTATCAATTTCTTCTGGTATTATTTCAATAGATGTGCTCTTCTAAATTTATTCTTTTTTGTATGTTTAAAATGTCTGACTTGCTGTTAATAGAGCATCCTTTCTCAAGCCACTTTGCTGTGTCAGAGTATAACTGAGAAATATTGAATGTGTTTCACAGGATAAACAGAAAAGAAACTACTCTTTTCATAAAACTTCATCTTATGATATAGATGTCCTGATTTTTTTTTTCTGTAGTTTCCCCCAGACTCACCTGTAAAATTTGCAAATAAAAACCCAATTAGATCGAAAATTAAAAGAATGCAAATAAGCATGTGGACTCCTGTAATAAAATACCAGTGACTTATAAACAATAAAACTTTACTCCTCATCATTTTGGAGGCTGGAAATCCAAGATCAATATTTAGATTGACTTGGTGTCTGGTGAAGACTTGCTTTTTAATGTGTAGATGGCAGCTTTTCACTGTAACTCTACATGACTTCCCTGGTGGCTCAGATGGTAAAGAATCTGTCTGCAATGCAGGATACCAGGGTTCGATCCCAGGTTGGGAAAATCCCCTGAAGAATGGAATGCAACCCACTCCAGTATTCTTGCCTGGAGAATTTCATGGACAGAGGAACCTAGTGACTATAGTTCATGGGGTCACAAAGAGTCCGATAGAACTGAGGCTAACACTTTCATGTGGCAAGAAGCAACAACAACAACAACAAAAGCTCTCTGAAGTCTCTTTTGTAAAGACACTAATCTTAATATGAGGGTTCCACTCTCATGACCTAATAAATTTCACAAATTCTGACCTCTGCATACAATGCCATTAGGGTTAAATGTATGAATTTTGAGAGGACAAAGCATTCAATCTACAATACAGACCAGTCATGGTTGTATGTTGATCCATAATTATATTTGATAAATTTTGCAAGATAATTCACATTTGGTTGTTATCATATCTTCAGTAAATTATATACTGAAAATAATCACAAATTGATTAGATATGAGGTGATTTTTGTTAATTTAATTTTGCTTTTGTCTCACTCTGCTTTATTTGCAAATCTATATAAGACAATATACCCATTAAAATTCATATAATAACAATGTAAGAGTCTTTTTCTATAAAGTACTTATAAATTTGTCACACACATTGACCATTAATGCTACATTGTCCAGTATTTCATATGTGATCTATGGCTTTTGGGGGGCTTCCCTGATGGCTCAGTGGTAAAGAATCTGCCTGCAATCTAAAAGACAGAAGAGACATGGGTTTAATCCTGGGTCAGTATAATACCCAACTCCGGTATTCTTACTTGGAGAAACCCATGGACAGAAGAGCCTGGCAGGCTACATTCCATAAAATCACAAATACTCAGACATGACTGAAGCGACTGAGCCCAAATGCATGCATATGTTTTTTATTTACAGTTACAGTTATTTTTTGATCAACTAACTTTAACTCATAACACTTTTCACATGCCATCAAAATATTTCATTGATGTAACATTATTTGGCATTTAGATTCTTCATAAAAAGATTTGTGGTTATAAATAAATCTACATATCTATTTTTTTTGTAGTTATGCTTTAGAATATATTTCCAGGTGTGAAATTAGTGTATCACAGGTTAAGAACCCATTAAAGAGAATTTTGTTTGTTTGTTTGCTGTTGTTTTTAGCTGCCCCATGTCTTTGTTGTGATGAGCAAGTGAGCTTTCTCTAGTTGTGGAGCACGGGGTCTAGAGAGCACCAGTTCAGTAGTTTTGGTTCATAGACTTAGTTGCTTTGTGGCTTGTGGGATCTTATTTTCCTGACCTTGCTTTGAACCTATGTCCTCTTCATTGGAAGAGAGATTCTTAACCACTGGAGTACCAGAGAAGTTCCCATTAAAGAATTTTAATACATATTGGTAAATAGATTTCAAGAACTAATATGATGGGCTCTGGTAAGACTGTTTTTATTACCTCCATGAATCAATGCTTGCCTGACCTGGACATAGTTTCTAAGGGTCATGATGATTTTAATAAGAAATCATCATGGGCCAGCCTTTACCCTTATTCATATGAACTGTGTAGGATATCAGAAAGCTACTGACAATTTTCTTGGCTGGATAGAGGTTTGCAAATGCCATGTCATTCTTGGGAGGATGGCAGGGTATACTTGATATTGGTTAGGATGCAAACAGGTCAGAGATCTTATCATAGAATTATTAATGTTGTAACTTGTGCAAATTACTTAATTTCTCAGAAGTTCATAGTCCCCATTTATAAAATGTTCATTCATCCATCTATTTATTCACTCATTCAATAATGCATTCAAAAATATGTTGAGTTGCTCCTCTGTTCCAGTTATGAGTCTAGGTCACAGGGAAAAAGTATTAAACAAATACTCCCATATCTTGCCTTCATAGAGCTTACATTGCATTAGAAGAGATAGACAAAATGATAAATTCAAAAGTAATGCCATGAGGAAAAATTTGAAGTAATGAAAAAAAGCTCTGATGAGGGAAGGTAGTTCTGAAGTTGTAAGAATTATGTGAACAAATTGAGAAATGAGGTTAAAGGCATAGCTAGGGTATTTTCCTTTTCTTGCTCTGCAATTTCCTTCTTTCTTTATTTATTTCAATTTCAGATGTATAAGCTGGATTTAGAAAAAGCAGAGGAACCATAGATCAAATTGCCAACATTCCCTGGATCTTAGAGAAACCAAACACATTCCAGAAAACAAAACAAAACAAAACATTTGCTTCATTGACTAAACTAAAGCCTTTGACTCTGTGGATAACAACACACTGTGGAAAATTATTAGAGAGATAGGAATACCTAACCACCTTACTTGTATTCTGAGAAACCTGTATGCAGGTCAAGAAGCAACAATTAGAACAGGATATGGAACAACAGACTAGTTAAAAATTGAGAAAGGAATATATCAAGGCTCTATATTTTCACCCTGCTTATTTACCTTCTATACAGAGTACATCATGCAATATGCTGAGCTGGATGAACCCCAAGCTGGAGTCAAGATTGCTGAGACAATTGTCAACAACCTCAGATATACAGGTGATATCAACCTAATGGCAGAAAGCAAAGACGAACTAAAGAGCCTCTTGATAAGGGTGGAAGAGGAGAGTGAAAATGCTAGCTTAAAATTTAGCATGCAGAAAACTAAGATCATGGCTTCCAGTCCCATCAATTCAGTTCAGTCGATTAGTTGTGTCTGAATCTTTGTGACCCCATGGACTGCAGCATGTCAGGCTTCCCTATCCATCACCAATTCCTGGAGCTTGCTCAAACTCATGTCCATTGAGCTGGTGATGGGAAAAAGTTAAAACAGTGACAGATTTTATTTTCTTGAGCTCCAAAATCCCTGCAGATGGTGACTACAGCCATAAAATTAAAAGACACTTGCTCCTTGGAAGAGAAGCTGTGACAAACTTAGTGTAATAAAAAGCAGAGGCATCACTTTCCCAACAAAGGTCCATAAAAGTCAAAGCTATGATTTTTCCTATAGTCACGTACAGATATGAGTGTTTGACCTTAAAGTAGGCTGAGCCTCAAATAATTTTTGCTTTTGAATTGTGGTGTTGGAAAAGACTCTTAAGAGCCCTTGAACAGCAAGAAGATCAAACCAGTGAATCCTAGAGTATACCAGCTCTGAATATTCATTGGAAGGACAGACGCTGAAAGTGAAGCTCCAACCCTTCGGCCACCTCATACGAACAGCTGACTCATTATAAAAGTTTGTGACTTTGGGAAAGATTGAGGGCAGGAGGAGAAGGGGATGTAAAAGGTGAGATGATTGGATGGCATCACTGCCTCAATGGATATGAGTCTGAGCAAATTCTGGGAGATAGTGAAGGACAGGGAAGCTTTGTGTGCTGCAATCCATGGGACTGCAGAGTCAGGTAAGACTGTGCAACTGAAAAACCACTGTTTTCTGTTGCCAACTGAAAAAGCTTTTGGACAAAAATGATATTCATTTGTACTAATTAGTTTTCACTCAAGACATTTATTTTCCTTTCTCTGCTGGTACTCTAGATTTATGGAAAATAAGCTAGATGAGTTAAATGGATAGTTACTAAAACTTATCTATCTGAATTTCAGTTGGTTCACTCTTGAGGAGGCAGTCTAAAGGAGTGAACTCTCTTTTTGTCATCTCATTTCTGACATCTATATAATGGTGTCATTAACCTCCACATTTTTATGATTGCTGTGGAGATTAAATAAAATATTAAATGCTGTGTGTGTGTGTGTGTGTGTGTGTGTGTGCGCTCAGTTGTGTCTGACTCTGCAGTCCCATTGACTGTAGCCTGCCAGTCTCCTCTGTCCATGGGATTATTCAGGCAAGAATACTGAAGTGGGTTATCATTTCCTCCTCCAGAGGATCCTCCTAACCCAGGAATTGAACCAGCATCTCCTGGGTCTCCTGAATTGCCAGCGGTTCTTTACCAGTGAGCCATTGAGGAAGATAAAGGATCGGTAGCTGTTGCTATTGTTGCTATGAATTAACTGACCCAAGCCTTTATTTCTCATTGTAACACCTCCTGTGTTCCTTTTTAGTTATGTAGAGACTGGGCTTTGAAGCCTTACACTGCTCACTTTTGAAAAGGCTGGTTCACAGGGATAACCATGACCAATGAAGCCGGGATGTCTCCTTGATGCCACAGCTGCCTGAGACCCTCATATTCCTGGGAGCATCAATCCTTCCTACTTGTATCTTCCCTTGGCATTCCTATCGAGCAACTTTCAAACTTTTAAATATAATTTCTGGTTAAAACTCTGCAGTTTGCTCAAGCTGACAGCTTCACCTCTGCATATGCTTTCTGTCTGGATGCTTAAGAGTTTCTTTCTTGCTGACTTTTGATCCTAATTATGGCCAGCTATAAACTAATTAACCTCTCTAGGTGTCTCCCAGGAGGTTAGAGTTCTTGGCAGCCAGGGCAACAACAGCACCACAGCTGGGAATAAATGATAACAAAGCATATCGATTCCCCAAGTCTGCTACCCATGTGGTAATTTCATTGCAGCCTCCTTGTTAGCAGAGATAACAAAAGCAATCAAGAGCAATGCTTTTGTGACTGTGAAGGGCTTAAATGTTCTTATTGTTTTAATTTTGTTCCATAGTTTTATTATCTAACCAGAGTAAACTGCAAATTAATGAAATAATTAATAATAAATGAATGAAAGAATGGTTACATGTGAATGAATAAAGAATGCAAAGCCATGTTGTGAAATTAATTAATCTATTCAAAAGCATTTATTTTTGTTGTTATTGTTGCTGTTTACCCTATTGCAAAGGCTTTACTCATTCCTTGGTGCTGGAAAGTAGATTTAAAAGTAAAGGACAGTATGCAACCCTTGAGGAATATAAAAACCAATTGATGGGATAAGAGAATCATTCTATTTACAGACTTCTAAACTTCTGTTATAAGATTTTGTGTTTTAAGCTTTTTGCTGTTTTTCAAATTTAATGCCCAAAGCAGAGACATTACTTTGTGCCAGCAAAGGTCCGTCTAGTCAAGGCTATGGTTTTTCCTGTGGTCAGGAATAGATGTGAGAGTTGGACTGTGAAGAAAGCTGAGTGCCGAAGAATTGATGCTTTTGAATTGTGGTGTTGGAGAAGACTCTTGAGAGTCCCTTAGACAGCAAGGAGATCCAACCAGTCCATTCTAAAGAAGATCAGTTCTGAATGTTCTATGGAAGGAATGATGTTAAAGCTGAAACTCCAGTACTTTGGCCACCTCATGCAAAGAGTTGACTCACTGGAAAATACTTTGATGCTATGAGGGATTGGGGGCAGGAGGAAAAGGAGACGGCATAGGATGAGATGGCTGGATGACATCACTGACTCCATGGACTTAAGTTTGAGTGAACTCCGGCAGTTGGTGATGGGCAGGGAGGCCTGGCGTGCTGCAATTCATGGGGTCACAAAGCGTCGGATATGACTGAGCTACTGAACTGAACTGAACCTCACACACACACACAAATATTATATACTTGTTTTTTTTTGTAATTTGGAATTTTCCCCCATCAGCTGCTTTGAGAAGAAAGTCATGCCTTATATAAGATTGTGTATCTATCTAGTGACTTTTATTAGGACAGTTCATTAATAGGCATATGGATTTCATGGACTTTTTTTTTTTTTTTCTAATTTTCCTCTCCACTAAATGTAAGTGTGACCTGGAACTTTAGGGTTGTCCAAGTGAAGAGTGAGTGCATGCTTAGTTGCTAAGTTGTGTTGACTCTGCGACCCTATGGACAGTATTCCATTAGGCCCCTCTGTCCATGGAAATTTCTAGGCAAGCATACTGGAGTGGGTTGCAATTCTCTTCTCCAGGGGTCTTCCCAACCCAGAGACTGAACTTATATCTCCTGCATCTCTTTCACTGACAGGCGGATTCTTTTCCACTGAGCCACCTGGGAAGCCCAAAGGTCATGTGGCATTCCTGTTGGGGAACTGAATCTGATCTCCCATGTGACAGGTGAGGATACTCACTACTATACTAACAAGGAGTGAGTAATCAGGGGCAAATGCAAAGAATAACAGACTTCATTTTTTATTTGAATATATATGGAGAAAATAATGATATTTTTGCCTTCAGTTTCCACATTCAAAATAAGGACATGTCCCTTCTTGAGTCTTTTTCCGTTTGGAAAAATGTGGAAACTAAAGGGATAATTTAAGTTCTTAATTTCCTGGAAAAGGACTGGCTATCCACTCCAGTATTCTTGCCTGGAGAATCCTATGGACAGAGGAGCCTAGCAGGCTATAGTCCATGGAGTCACAAAGATTCAGACCCGCCTGAGCACTTAAGCACCCACAGCTCAGAATAGTCCAGTTCTCTTAGGGGTCACTGAGTCTTCCTGCCTGCACATGAGGCAAGATTGGCTGATTAAAGTGAATAGCCCAAAATCACTAGGCTATGTGAAAAATGAATTGTCTAAAATCTAATCTTTGTAATATTCAGAAACTAGAACCTTCTACGTTATAAAATTCTAACAAATAGTGAAAATTTATTTTCTTGTATTGTTTGGACCTACTGGTTCAACATAATTTGGCCAGTGTATTGTTTCAGAAGAGTTTCACAACTATAAGGTCATAGTACTTTGTAAGGATTTTAATCATTTGAATTGTTTTTGTAAGTCTAGCTTTCAGAATTTATTAATATTTCCTAGATGTGTTTTTCTACAAAAATGATGCTATCCAACCAATCCATTCTAAAGGAGATCAGCCCTGGGATTTCTTTGGAAGGAATGATGCTAAAGCTGAAACTCTAGTACTTTGGCCACCTCATGAGAAGAGTTGACTCATTGGAAAAGACACTGATGCTGGGAGGGATTGAGGGCAGGACAACAGAAGATGAGATGGCTAGATGGGATCACAAAGATTCAGACACGACTGAGCAACTGAAGTGAACTGAATGACTTAACTTGATGCTTTTGAACTGTGGTGCTGGAGAAGACTCTTGAGAGTCCCTTGGACTGCAAAGAGATCCAACCAGTCCTTCTTAAAGGAAATCAGTCCTGAATATTCATTGGAAGTACTGATGCTGAAGCTGTGCAATACTTTGACCACCTGATGTGAAGAACTGACTCATTGAAAAAAAGCTGGGCAAGATTGAAGGTATGAGGAGAAGGGGATGACAGAGGATAAGACTGTTGGATGGTATCACTGACTCAATGAACATGAGTTTGAGCAAACTCCAGGAGTTGGTGATGACAGGGAAGCGTGGCATGCTGCAGCAGTCCATGGTGTCACAAAAAGTTGGACACCATTGAGCAACTGAACGGAACTAAACTAAATGACTTAACTATGGTTTTTCCATGACTATTTGTCTTATGTGATGATTTTATTATATTTTTTCAAATATAGAAATAAGACTATCAATATATATATTAAATTATATAATAATTTATCATATATCTTTTAATATAATACAAATTAGCAGTTAACAATATATTGTTACTCTTCAGTGTTCATCCGTCAATATTTAATAAGCTGAGTTCAGGATTCATTTTCATTTTTCAGGCTGATTCTAACACATATCTTTCAAACTAAACAGCTCCTAAAAGTCTAGGGTTCCCCAACCCACAGATCTATAGGATATTATTATATAAATTACAAAGTCAGCTATACCAAATTAATTTAAGATATGCTGGATTAGAAAAATGTAAACAAATCTGTTTTCTGCCAGATTGCTGGATCTTTAACCTGATTATTGTATTCTGAAACCTCAAAAAGTGTTCCAGGGTTAGAACTTTCAAACGTATTTGACAGTCCTCTCTTCTTTATTGGCATACTTAATATCATTTATAGTTTTACCTCCCACCTCCCCCAAAATTCTGTAAACTGTTTTTTTTTTGTTTTTTTTTTTTTTAATGTAGGTCCAAAATGGAGTTTGTTTGTGCTAGACTATGTCACCAAACCAAGTGTATGCTTAATCTGTAAGTTCTGTTTGACTCTTTGTGACGCTATGGATCATAGCCTGTCAGTCTCCTTTGTCCATAGGATTCTCCAGGCAAGGATACTGGAGGGGGGTCACCATTTCCTTCTCCATACCAAACCAAGACTTGATGCCTAATCTAATTGTAGTTTCAGCCTCTGTTAAGAAAGTCATATTTACAGTCAGCCTGGAATTTCCTAGCCAGCACTAGTGAGCTGATCAGTCTTGTAGACCCCTGCCATCACCCACAGGAAGGTGGCCTTGTCTGAAATAACCCTTTCTTTTATTTGTGACTTTCTTGTCCCATCTCCTTTCTGCCTTTAAAAACCTTTCTTTTTCTGCAATTATTTTTAGCTCCTTCCTATGTACTAGATTGTATTCTGCCTGATTCATGAATTGTTGGGCAAAACCAATTTGATCTTCAAATTTACCAAGTTATTATTATTATTTTTTAACACAAAGAGAGACTGTCTCAAATAGTCTCTGAGGCTTTTGGTTTATGTGAATCTTTAATATTCTAATCAGGTCTCCAAGTTGATTGTGTATAGCTTCCATTTGTTCTGCCTAATGATGGTGACATACTTGTGCTCTGCATACTACACCACATGGTGGACCCTAATGTTAGTCCCTGGATGAAAGACTAAGTTTAACCATTGTCCTTCCCTGTGACTTCATTAATGTATATAACTTCCCAGAGTGCCCTGAGCTTTGTCCCTCCATTTCCATGGAAGAAGAATAAAAATAGAAAGGAATGGCATGTGCCAACAGCAACACTGATATCCTATGTGTTTTATTCACTCACATTTATCAAAGAGTCCCTCTACACTTAACCTTTGGCCAAAGCTGTCCCAACCTGATTTCAGTATGGTACCTGCATTTACAGACAGAGTATAGCATTGAGAATTTTGATGTCTGATAATATATCAGATATCTGATAAAACTCTGGTTCAGTTCAATTGCACAGTCCTGTCCGACTGATTGCAACCCTTATGCTGCAGCACGCGGGGCTTCACTATTCATCAGCAATTCTCAGAGCTTGTTCAAACTCGTGTTCGTTGAATTAGTGATGCCATCTAACCATCTCATCCTCTGTCGTCCCTTTCTCCTGCCTTCAATCTTTCCAAGCATCAGAGTCTTTTCCAAAGAGTCAGTTTTTTGCATCAGGTAGCCAAAGTATTGGAATTTCAGTTTTAGCATAGTCCTTTCAATGAATATTCAGGACTGATTTCTCTTACGATTAACTGGTTGGATCTCTTTGCAGTCCAAGAGACTCTCATCTTTTCCAACACCACAGTTGAAAAGCATCAGTTCTTGGCACTCAGCTTTCTTTATAATCCAACTCACATCAATACATGATTACTGGAAAAAACGTAGCTTTGACTAGATGGACCTTTGTTGGCAAAGTAATGTCTATGCTTTTTAATATGCTGCCTACTTGGTCATAGTTTTTCTTCCAAGGAGGCAGTGTCTTCTAATTTCATGGCTGCAGTCACCATCTGCAGTGATTTTGGAGCCCCCGAAAATAAAGTGTCTCACTGCTTCCATTGTTTCTCTATCTATTTTTGCCATGAACTGATGGGACCAGATGTCATATTTTAATTTTCTGAATGTTGAATTTTAAGCTGACTTTTTCACTCTCCTCTTTCATTTCATCAAGAAGCACTATGGTTCATCTTTGATTTCTGCCATAAGGGTGGTATCATCTGCATATCTGAGGTTATTGCTATTTCTCCTTGGCAATCTTGATTCTAGCTTATGTTCATCCAGCCTTGCATTTCACATGATGTACTCTGCATAGAAGTTAAACAAGCAGGGTGTCAGTATACAATCTTGACATATTCCTTTCTTGATTTTGAACCAGTCTGTTGTTCCATGTCCAGTTCTAACTGTTGCTTCTTGACCTGCATACAGAATTCTCAGGAGGCAGGTAAGATGGTCTGGTATTTTCATCTCTTGAAGAATTTTCCACAGATTGTTTTGATCCAGTCAAAGGCTATGGTGTAGTCAATAAAGTAGAAGTAGATGTTTTTTTCTGGAACTTTCTTGCTTTTTCGATGATCCAACAAATGTTGAAAATTTGATCTCTGCTTCCTTTGCCATTTCTAAATCCAGCTTGAACATCTGGACATTCATGGTTTATGTACTGTTGAAGCCTGGCTTGTAGAATTTTGAGCATTACTTTGTTAACATGTGAGATGAGTGCAATTGTGAGACAGTCTGAACATTCTTTGGCATTGCCTTCCTTTGGGACTCTGGTAGAGGCTACTTTTTATGTAAGAAGGCTTGAAGTGAAAATGAAAGTGAAGTTATTCAGTCCTGTCTGACTCTTTGCAACTCCATGGATAAGTTCATGGAATTCTCCAGGCCAGAATACTGGAGTGGGTAGCCCTTCCCTTCTCCAGGGAATTTTCCCAACCCAGGAACCCAACTGAGGTCTCCTCCATTGCTATCCTCCAACTGAGCTATCAAGGAGGCTTGATATTAGTAAAAATTCAGGCTGTGCTAGAAATTTTCATGATACCAACATGAAAACAAGAGTCCATGACTTAGATAAATCATGGACTTTTTTTTTTTTTTTGCTCTATGAAATATTATTTTGAATTTTTTTCTTATTAAAATCATTTGCATTGTTCTATTTATTTGTTTTTAATATATCTTATGACTGCAGCCATGAAATTAAAAGATGCTTACTCCTTGGAAAGAAAGTTATGACCAACTTAGACAGCATATTAAGAGGTAGAGATATTACTTTGCCAACAAAGGTCTGTCTAGTCAAGGCTATGGTTTTTCCAGTAATCATGTATGGATGTGAGAGTTGGACTATAACGAAAGCTGAGCACCAAAGAATTGATCCTTTTGAACTGTGGTGTTGGAAAAGACTCTTGAGAGTTCTTTGGACTACTAGGAGATAAAACCAGCTAATCTTAGGGGAAGGAAATGGCAGCCCACTCCAGTGTTCTTGCCTGGAGAATCCCAGGCACAGTGGAGCCTGGTGGGCTGCTGTCTATGGGATCACACAGAGTCGGATATGATTGAAGCGACTTAGCAGCAGCAGCAATCCTAAAGGAGATCAGTCCTGAATATTCATTAGAAGGACTGATGCTGAAGCTGAAACTCCAATACTTTCGCCACCTGATGTAAAGAGCTGACTCATTTGAAAAGACCCTGATGCTGGGAAAGATTGAAGCAGGAGGAGAAGGGGACAACAGAGGATGAGATGGCTGGATGACATCACCAACTCAATGGACATGAGTTTGGGTAAACTCCAGGAACTGGTTTTGGACAGAGAAGCCTTGCATGCTGCATGTAGCCCATGGGGTCACAAAGACGTGACTGAGAGACTGAACTGAACTAATGACACTGACAAAAATGTAGCTTGTGAGGAATAAATTAATATAATAAAATTTCAGCTATTTAAGAATACATATGGAATAATAATCTTAACTTCAGTCATTATTGTCAAAAACATATTTTTATTATTTCTAAGCACATTACTAATGTCTAGTGTTTAAGGAAATTCAGTAAGTCAAAGCCTCATAAATATTGATGCAATATATATGATGCCTTTAATTACCATGTATTTCAGAGTAAATTATTTTTTATATTTGTTATTGCTTTCCTACCTTGAATAAATAGCCACTCTCTGTCTTTCTCACCTTGAAAGGAAATTACAATAATAATAGAGAGGGAAAGAAATTATAAAACCAAAACCTTAAAAACTGTACAGAACTACTGAATTTCCATTTTCAAAAGGATTTACTGATAGCAATCTTTCTACATTAAATCTCTAAGAATACTTAATATTTCAAATATAAGACTCATATGGGACTCAATATGAACATAAAATCAGACTTCAGTTTATTGTACCACTTAAATTGAAAGAATCAAAAAGGGAATGAGTAATAGTTTTCAATGACCCATATGTCAAAGCCCAAACCAAGTCCTATCTCTGTTAAGAAAGACATTCTAGCTGGTTTTACCATGCTTCACATATATAGGCAGGAATCAATAAACCACAAGACCTTGTTCGGTTGATGTGATGCTATAATACTGTCCTCCAGCCTACATTAAGTCAAGTTTAATTTCACATTTATTGTGTGACAGTTGTCTACAATGCCCAGTTGATGATGCAAAGAGAATAAAGTTGAGACCTTGAACTACTGTAAACTGCAGAGATAATATGATGCAAATATCTGTTAGAAAAAGCAAATTGTTTACCTAACAAGAGATTAATATCTACAGTATGTATGGAATTCCTAAAACTGCTCCTCTGTCCATGGAATTCTCCAGGAAAGAATACTGGAGTGGGTAGCCATCCCCAGGGGATTTTCCTGATTCAGGGATCAAACCCAAGTCTCTTGCATTACACATAATTTCTTTATATTCTGCACCACCAGGGAAATCCTTACATTTTTCCCCTCCATAGGTAGTGAATGAAAGGAACATGTCAGACATATAATTAATTTCAAAGAGTTTGGAATTTATTGAAAGTATTTAAATACAATAGTTAACATGTCTGCTTTCTGAACATCAGAACTTAATCTGGTAGAATTGCATTTCCTTGAATTAAGAGAAAGGGACAGAGGGGCTGGGTTTAGAGATGATCGTGAGGATGGGTTATATTCTGTATAAATCTGGGGATAAACTCAAGAGGATTAGATACCAGATTGGATGTGGAAAGCAGAAAACATTGGGAAAAAAAAAAAAAGAATACCAGAGTTATGGCTTAGTTAACTAATAGCGTAATGATACCATTTACAGGTAAACAAGATGGTGAATGACTAAAAAGGGTTCAATGTGTTGCATAATAAATTGTGAATGGCTCTGTGATCTAACTGAATTCACCAGTACTGAACTATGGCCCCCAAGGGAAACACAAGGTTAGGTTCCTGCCAGCCATCATGTACAATTTCATGAACTAATCAATATGTAATCTTTTAAAAAATGTATTCCTGCTTGACAACACACCTTTTTGCTTTTCAGTTCAGTTCAGTTCAGTTGTTCAGTTATCTCTGACTCTTTGCTACCCCATGAACCACAGTAAGCCAGGTCTCCCTGTCCATCACCAACTACCAGAGTTTACCCAAACTCACATTCATTGAGTCCTGTTGCCATCCAAACATCTCATCCTCTGTTGTCCCCTTCTCCACCTGCCCTTAATCTTTCCAAGCATCAGGATATTTTCAAAGGAGTCAGCTCTTCCCTTCAGGTGGCCAAAGTCTTGGAATTTCAGCTTCAACATCAGTGCTTCCAATGAACACCCAGGACTGATCTCCTTTAGGATGGACTGATTGGATCTCCTAGCAGACCAAAGGACTTTCAAGAGTCTTCTCCAATACCACAGTTCAAGAGCATCAATTGTTCTGTGTTCAGCTTTCTTTATAGTCCAACTCTCACACCCGTACATGACTACTGGAAAAACCATAGCCTTAACTAGACAAACTTTTATTGACAAAGTAATGTCTCTGCCTTTAAATATGCTGTCTAGGTTGGTCATAACTTTCCTCCCAAGGATTAAGTGTCTTTTAATTTCATGGCTGCAGTCACTATCTGCAGTGATTTTGGAGCCCCCCAAAATAATGCCAGCCACTGTTTCCACTGTTTTCCCATCTATTTGCCATGAAGTGATGGGACCAGATGCCATGATCTTAGTTTTTTGAATGTTGAGCTTTAAGCTAACTTTCTCACTCTCCTCTTTCACTTTCATCAAAAGGCTCTTTAGTTCTTCTTCACTTTCTGCCATAAAGGTGGTGTCATCTGCATATCTGAGGTTATGGATATTTCTCCAGGCAGTTTTGATTCCCTCTTGTGCTTCTTCCAGCCCAGTGTTTCTCATGATGTACTCTGCCTATAAGTTAAATAGGCAGGGTGACCATATACAGACTTGATGTACTCCTTTTCCTATTTGGGGTCAGTCTGGTGTGCCATGTTCAGTTCTAACTATTGCTTCCTGACTTGTGTATGTTTCTCAAGAGGCAGATCAGGTGATCTGATGTTCTTATCTCTTTCAGGATTTTCCAAAGTTTATTGTGATCCACATAGTCAAAGGTTTTGGCATATTCAATAAAGCAGAAGTAGATGTTTTTCTGGAACTCTTGCATTTTAGATGATCCAGCAGATTTTGGCACTTTGATCTCTAAACCAGCTTGAACATCGGAAAGTTCACAGTTCACATATTGCTGAAGCCTGGCTTGGAGGATTTTGAACATTACTAGTGTGTGAAATGAGTGCAATTGTGTGATAGTCTGAACATTCTCTGGTATTGCCTTTCTTTGGGATTGGAATGAAAACTGAATTTTTCTAGTCCTGTGGCCACTGCTGAGTTTTCCAAATTTGCTGGCATATTGAGTGCAGCTTTTTCACAGCATCATCTTTTAGGATTTGAAATAGCTCAAATGGAATTCCATCACCTCTACTAGCTTTGTTCATAGTGATGCTTCCTAAGGCCCACTTGACTTCACATTCTAGGATGCCTGGCTCTAGGTGAGTGATGACACCATTGTGATTATCTGAGTGGTGAAGATCTTTTTTGAACAGTTCCTCTGTATATTCTTGCTACCTCTTTTTAATATTTTCTGCTTTTCTTAGGTCCATGCCATTTATGTCCTTTATGGAGCCCATCTTTGCATGAAATGTTCCCTTGTTATCTCTAATTTTCTTGAAGAGATCTCTACTCTTCCCATTCTATTGTTTTTCTCTATTTCTTTGCATTGATCACTGAAGAAGGCTTTCTTATCTTTCCTTGGTATTCTTTGGAGCTCTGCATTGAAATGGGTATATTTTTCCTTTTCTCCTTTGCTTTTCGCTTCTCTTCTTAGGATCACTAGAAAACATTCCAACACTGTAACTTGGAAGTCATTTTAAACAGACAGATCATAAACAAAAAGCATAAAGAGTGGGGGGAAATTGACACTAAATAGATTTAAAAGAAGACACTTATTTACAGTAGGAGCTGAAACAAGAAGACAGAAGATTGCCTTGTCTGACCTGAACTGGGAAGGTATGCAAAGGGTAAACACCAAAATTTTTATAGCTCTGTGCATGTCCACAAATGACCACAAAAGTATCAAAAGTATTAATTTGATAGTTAGACAAAAACTCTCAAGTAGACAGATTTGTAAATATAGAATCCATTCGTGTCTAGAATTCAAAAAAGTCTTGGGAAGAAGATATGTTTTTAAGAATCATCAAAGGTATTTCTAATGATGACATTTCTATTCTGGAAAGAGAGAAAATCACTTCAGTAACTTTTATGAAATAAGGCCCAATTCAAAAATGTAAGGGACCCTAATATGTAGTTTGAGGAAAACCAATGTTTGGAGAGACTGTGGTGCCACAGCAGCTTAGACAAGGGAAAAAAAAAAAAAAGATAGAGATTTCAGGATCTGTATTCAGAATAGAAGCAGAAGTGCAGATGTGGGAAAGGGAAGAATTCTTTTATTGTAGAAGGAAACTAAAACAAAAGGAAAGGTGCATATTCATGAGAATGGCCTTATTTTTGGCTCCTGTATTTTCCCTGAAGTATCAGAGAATAAGGAACACAGACAATTCATAAAATAAGTTAGCAAATCCTGTCCTTAAGAAAATTATTTTAAAATAGAATAACTCTGAATTCCAAAGCCAATTCCTTCTGCTACTCTTTTGGTTCTTTTCTAGGCTTCCCTGGTGGCACAGTAGTGAAGACTCCATCTGCATTGCAAGAGACACAGGTTTGATTCCTAGGTTCAGAAGATCCTCTGTGAAAGAAATGGCAATGAACTTCAGTCTTCTTGCCCGGGAAATAGCATGGAGAGAGGAGACTGGTGGGCTACAGTCCATGGGCTCACAAAGAGCCAGACATGACTTAGCAACTAAGCAACAGCAACAATTTCCTATCAATTCATTTCTCTATTTACTCTATGGTGCATTAAAGTCACTTAAGTCCTGTCTGACTTTTTGTGACCCTATGAAGAAGATATGTGGAAATATTAAAAGAAATAATATGCAAAGTAGGGTCAAATAAAGGATCTACACATAGTAGGGCCTCAAAACAATGCTTAGCTTCTGTTCTTCATTCCTTTTTTTAAAAAAAATAACATAATGTACTTCCTTTTTTCGATTCTTCTTTACCTTTTGGTTTTCTTCCTTTCTGTCACTTATCACTTCTCCCAAGAATTAGACTATTTCTCCTATACTCCAGCTTTTCCTGAAGCTGAAATCCTAATACTTATAAAATTCAAAAAGATAATCATCTTGTCTAGAGCTCTAAAACTCCTGATTTTGGAATTTTTTCCATGGAGCTACTGTTGTTGATCTGGCACTTCTCCACTATTTCCCTCATAAATGGGTAGTAGAAGGGGACACAGCCTACTATGTCTGTGTCTTCTATGTGCTGTGTTCTGTATGTTGTATCAAACTCCCAAATACACATAGCCCCCTTAATTTCATCCAAGGAAGCTCTATTCCTCTGAATATATGATCCACTCCAAAAGGTGCCATATATTATGATATTTCCTAAACTTTTTTGACTGAATTATATCATAGATGCTGATTTTTTTTTTCCTCTTGGTTAGGCTGGGGTTATGATCTTTTGGAGGAAGACCACAGAGGTTAAATACCATTCTCATCATGTCATATAAAGTGTACATACTATAAATATGATGTATCACTGTCAATACTGAACTTGATCACCTGCCTGGAGTGGTGTTTATCAGTTGTATATGTTTGTTATGCTTCTTTTCCTTGAGAGCATATATCTACATAAACTATTTGAAATTCTTCTTCATGAGAAATTTATCTTCCTTTCTTTTTATTTAGGCAGTCATTTATTTATATCACTTTGGATTCATGGATATTTGTTTTAAAGTTTGTGTTATAATCCAATAGTACTTTATTTTGTTGCTCAATTTTTTCTATACAAACTGAAAATAATTTTAATATACCTTTTCTGATAATAGAAACATTAAAAATGGTAAAGATTTAGAAGATTTGAACAGAGATTAACAAATTTGTATAATTCAATATATAGAACT
>SJYC01118362.1:0-11135 GCA_006408675.1 Madoqua kirkii | reverse complement strand
GCACTAAGCAAAAATAAATAGGAAAGAAGTCACAGACTAGTGATATAAAAAATAAAATGAGATATAAGTATATATTGTAAAGCTTTAAAACATTAGAGCAAATTTTCAAGAGTTTTTTTTTTCCATTTTAAGCTGAAATTTACAAGTATCAACAATCTCAGATATGCAGATGATAGCACTTTAATTGCAGAAAGTGAAGAGAAACTAAAAATCGTCTTGATGAGGGTAAAAGACAAGAGTGACAGAGCCAACTTAAAATTCAATATTAAAAAAATAAGATCATGGCACCTGGACCTATCACTTCAGAGCAAACAGAAAGGGAAAAACTGGAAGCAGTGACAGATTTCCTCTTTTGGGGCTCTAAAACCACAGCGAATGATGACTGCAGCCATGAAATTACAAGATTATTTCTTGGCATGAAAACTACGACAAACCTAGACAGTGTATTTTAAAAGCAAAGACATCACTTTGCCATCAAAGGTCCATACAGTCAAGGCTATGGTCTTTTCAAAAGTCATGTATGGGTGAAAGAGTTGGACCATAAAGAAGGCTGAGTACTAAAGAATTGTTACTTTGGAACTATGGTGCTGGAGACAACTCTTGAGAGTCACTTGGACAGCAAGGAAATCAAACTAATTAATCTTAAAGGAAGTCAATCAACTGTGAATATTCATTGGAAGGACTGATGCTGAAGCTGAAGCTCCAGTACTTTGGCCACCTAATGTGAGCAACTGACTCACTGGAAAATACCCTGATGCTGGGAAAGATTAAAGGCAAAGTAGAAGAGGGAAAAAGAGGATGAGATGGTTGGATGGCATCATCATTCTAATTGGCATGAACTTAGGCACCTCCAGCAGATGATGAAGGACAGGGAGGCTTTGGTGTGCTGCAGTCCATGGGGTCACAAAGAGTCCTACATGACTTGGTGAATGAACAAATGAACACATTCTCAGCACCCCTGAATGTGATGAGCTATCACTCTTGTAATCATATTATTTTATATAATAGCTTATGTAAGAAAAAGGAAAATATCTAAATAGCTTTCATCTAGTCACATGTACCCCTTAAAACAGATATCTGTCTCAGGCTGGTGTCAGAATAAGAAGGTAGAATAGTTAGAACAAAAAATCAGAAATGGAACTCAGAGAGATGAGAAGTCTGAGAACAACTTAACACACTGTTTTATTTTTTTGGCTTGACAGTGAAATAGTCATATAAGGAAATGGGGTGGGGGGCAAGGAAGGGAGTTGGTCTTAAGCCAAAACAGACCCCTGACTGACAGGCAAGGAAGAAAGAGGGCCTGCACTCTATAGCATCCAATAGCCTGAACGACCTTGGAAGTTGTCCTCCCCAGAGCTCCCAGAAAAAAATACACACTTGCAAACATCTTTATTTTGGCTTTATGCTTAATAAGATCCTAAATTGAGACTCGTAGATGGTCAACAGCAAAAGCAGATTGATTATATCCTTTGCAGCCAAAGATGGAGAAGCTCTATACAGTCAGCAAAAACAAGATCGGGAGATGACTGTGACTCAGAACATGAACACTTTATTGCCAAATTCAGACTTAAATTGAAGAAAGTGGAAAAAAGCACTAGACCATTCACATATGATCTAAATCAAATCCCTTGTGATTATACAGTGGAAGTGAGAAATAGATTTAAGTGACAAGATCTGATAGACAGAGAGCATGCTGACCTATGGATGGAGGTTCGTGGCATTGTACAGGAGACAGAGATCAAGACCATCCTCATGGAAAAGAAATGTAAAAAAACAAATGGCTGCCTGAGGAGGCCTTACAAATAGCTGTGAAAAGAAGAGAAGTGAAAAGCAAAGAACAAAAGGAAAGATATACCCATTTGAATGTAGAGTTCCAGAGAATAGCAAGGAGAGATAAGAAAGTCTTCCTCAGTGATCAATGAAAAGAATAGAAGAAAATAAAAGAATGGGAAAGACGAGAAATCTCTTCAATAAATTAGAGATTCCAAGGGAACATTCATGCAAAGATGGGCTCCATAAAGGACAGAAATGGTATGGACCTAACAGAGACAGAAGATATTAAGAAGAGGTGGTATGAATACACAGAAGAACTGTACAAAAAAGATCTTCATGACCCAGATAATCACAATGCTGTGATCACTCACCTAGAACTAGGTTTCTTGAAATGTGAAGTCAAGTGGGCCTTAGGAAGCATCACTATGAACAAAGCTAGTAGAGGTGATGGAATTCCATTTGAGCTATTTCAAATCCTAAAAGATGATGCTGTGTAAAAGCTGCACTCAATATGCCAGCAAATTTGGAAAACTCAGCAGTGGCCACAGAACTGGAAAAAGTCAGTTTTCATTCCAATCCCAAAGAAAGGCAATGCCAAAGAATGTTCAGACTATCACACAATTGCACTCATCTCACACACTAGTAATGTTCAAAATTCTCCAAGCCAGGCTTTAGCAATACATGAACCATGAACTTCCAGATGTTCAAGCTGGTTTTAGAACAGGCAGAGGAAACAGAGATCAAATTGCCGACATTTGCTAGATCAAACAAAAAGTAATAGAGTTCCAGAAAAACATCTACATCTGCTTCATTGACTATGCCAAAGCTTTTGACTGTGTGAATCACAATAAACTGTGGAAAATTCTGAAAGAGATAGCAACACCAGACCACCTGACCTGCCTCTTGAGAAACCTGTATTCAGGTAAGAAAGCAACAGAATTGGACATGGAACAACAGACTGGTTCCAAATAGGAAAAGGAGTATATCAAGGCTGTATATTGACACTCTGCTTATTTAACTTTTATGCAGAGTACATGATGAGAAATGTTGTACTGGATGAAGCACAAGCTAGAATCAAGATTGTTGGGAGAAATGTCAATAATGTCAGATAGGCAGATGACACCACCCTTATGGCAGAAAGTGAAGAGGAACTAAAAAGCCTCTTGATGAAAGTGAAAGTGGAGAGTGCAAAAGTTGGCCTAAAGGTCAACATTCAGAAAACTAAGATCATGGCATCTGGTCCCATCACTTCATGGCAAATAGGTGGGAAAACAGTAGCAGACTTTATTCTCTAGGGCTCCAAAATCACTGCAGATGGTGTCTGTAGCCATGAAATTAAAAGATGCTTATTCTTTGAAGGAAAGTTATGACCAGCCTATACAGCATATTTAAAAGCAGAGACAGTGCTTTGCCAACAAAAGTCCATCTTGTCAAGGGTATGGTTTTTCCAGTTGTCATGGATGGATATGAGAGTTGGACTATAAAGAAAGCTGAGCGCCAAAGAATTGATGCTTTTGAACTGTGGTGTTGGAGAAGACTCTTGAGTGTCCCTTGGGCTGCAAGGAGATCTAATCCATCCATCCTAAAGGAGATCAGTCCTGGGTGTTCATTGGAAGGACTAATGTCGAAACTCCAATACTTTGGTCACCTTATGCAAAGAGCTGACTCATTTGAAAAGCCCCTGGTGCTGGGAAAGATTGAGAGCAGATGGGAGGAAAACAGGATGAGATGGTTGAATGGCATCACCGACTCAATGGACATGAATTTGGGTAAATTCCAGGAGCTGGTGATGGACAGGGAGGCCTAGTGTGTTATAGTTTGCTGCTGCTATTGCTGCTAAGTCGCTTCAGTTCTGTCCGACTCTGTGCGACCTCATAGATGGCAGCCCACCAGGCTTCCCTGTACCTGCGATTCTCCAGGCAAGAACACTGGAGTGGGTTGCCATTTCCTTCTCCAATGCATGAAGGTGAAAAGAAAAAAGTGAAGTCGCTCAGTAGTGTCTGACTCTTAGCAACCCCATCAACTGTAGCTTACCAGGCTCCTCCATCCATGGGATTTTCCAGGCAAGAGTACTGGAGTGGGATGCCAATGCCTTCTCCGTGCTACAGTTTATGGGGTCACAAAGAGTCAGATACTACTGAGCAACTGAATTGAACTGAACTAAAACTGAGTCCAATTTTGTTGTACTCACACTCTTGATCCTGGAAACTGTGTAATAATACATCTTTGTAGATTCAATCCATGCATTGAAGTCAAATTTGTGGCAATTTTTACCCAGAAAAAAAGCAAAACATTACACTGCCCATTTTAAAGGTATTGAATAATCTTGATCTCAAAACTGATAAAGACATTGTATTATGTACTGTGTGCTCAATCATGTCTGATTTTATGTGGTCTCATGGACCGTAGTCCAAAAGGATTCACTGCCCATGGAATTTTCCAGACAAGAATACTGGAGTGATATACCATTTTCTATTCCAAAGGATCTTCCTGACCCTGGATTCACCTTGTGTCTCTTGCATTGCAGGCAGTTTCTTAATCATTGTGACACTGGGGAAGACATTGCAAGAACAGAAAAATAACATCTTGTATGACCAAAAATAAAAATTCAAAGCAAAATACTATCAAGTGAATTTTATTATATACTGAAAATGATTATAGATTGTGACTAAAATGAATTAATTCCAGGAATTTCATTTGCTATGTCATTCAATAACCAATCACTGTTGTTTCTGTTGTTATTCAGTCACTGTCGTGTCTGATTCTTTACTACCCCATGAACTGCAGCACAACAATCTTCCCTATGCTTCACTATCTCCCTGAATTTGCTCAAGCTCATGTCCATTGAGTTAATGGCTCAATCCAACCATCACATCCTCTGTCACCTTCTCCTCCTCCTTCTGTCTTTCCCAGCATCAGTTTCTTTCCCAGAGAATCAACACTTCGTATCAGGTGGCCAAAGTATCAGAGCTTCAGCTTGAGTTTCAGTCCTTCAAATGAATATTCAGAGTTGATTTCATTTAGTATTGATTGGTTTGATCTCCTTCGTGTCCAAGGGACTCTCAAGTTTTTTCTCCAGTGCTACAGTTCAAATGCATAAGTTTTTCAGTGCTCAGCCTTCTTTATGGTGCAACTCTTACATCCTTACATTACTACTGGAAAAACTGTAGATTTGACTATACAGATATTTGTTGGGAAATTGATGTTTCTGCTTTTTATATATTATCTAGGTTTTTCATAACTTTCCTTATAAGGAGTAAGTGTCTTTTAAATTTCTGCAGTCACCATTCTCAGTGATTTTGGAGCCTAAGAAAATGAAATATATCATTGTTTCCACTTTATCCTCCCTTATTTGCTGTGAAGTGATGGGACCAGATTCCAGGATCTTAGTTTTCTGAATGTTAAGTTTTAAGCCAGCTTCTTTTTCCACATTCATCAAGAGATATTTAGTTCCTCTTCACTTTCTGCCATTAATGTTGTATCATCTTCATATCTGAGATTGTTGATATTTCTCCTGTCAATATTGATTTCATCTCATGCTTCATCCAGCCTGGCATTTTGCATGATGTACTCCATTTCTTGTAGGGAATTTGTGCCCAAAGTAGTAGGTATAATGGTCATCTGAATTAAATTCACCCATTCCCGTCCATTTTCAGTTAAGTTCAGTCACTCAGTCATGCACAACTCTTTGCAACCTCATGGACTGCCACACACCAGGCTTACCTGTTCATCACCAACCCCAGAGCTTGCTGAAACTCATGGCCATTGAGTTGATGATGCCATTCAACCATCCCATTCCATGTTGTCCCTTTCTTCTCATGCCTTCAAACTTTCCCAACATCAGCCTCTTTTCCAGTGGGTCAGTTCTTCGTGTCAGGTGGCCAAAGTATTGGAGTTTCAGCTTCAACATCAGTCCTATTAATGAATATTCAGGACTGATTTACTTTAGGATTGACTGGTTTGATTTGTTTTCAGTCTAAAGGATTCTCAAGAGTTTTCCCAATCACCACGGTTCAAAAGCATCAATTCTCTGGCACTCAGCTTTCTTTATAGTCAAACTCTCCCATCCATATATGACTATTGGAAAAAACATAGCTTTGACTAGACAGACCTTTCTTTGGAAAGAAATATCTCTGCTGTTTAATATGCAGTCTATGTTGGTCATAGCTTTTCTTCCAAGGAACAAGCGTCTTTTAATTTCATGGCTGCAGTCACCATCTGCAGTGATTTTGGAGCCCCCCAAATTAAAGTTGACACTGTTTCCACTGTTTCCTCATCTATTTGCCACAAAGTAATGTGAAACAATGCCATGATCTTAATTTTTTTGAATGTTGGGTTTTGCACCTGTTTTTTCACTCTCTTCTTTGACTTTCATTAAGAGATTCTCCCATATTTGCCATAAGGGTGGTGTCATATGCATATCTGAGGTTATTGATATTTCTCCTAGCTATCTTGATTCCAACTTGTGCTTCATCCAGCCAGACATTTAGCATGATGTATTCTGCTTAAAACTTATATAAGCAGGGTGACAATATACAGCCTTGACATACTCCTTTCCGATTTGCAAACAGTCTGCTCTTTGATGACTGGTTCTAATAGTTGCTTTTGACATGCATATAGATTTCTCAGGAGGCAGGTAAGGTTGTCTGGTATTTCCATCTCTTCAAGAATTTTCCACAGATTGTTGTGATCTGCACAGTCAAAGACTTTGGCATAGTCAATAAAGCAGAAATATTAGTTATTTTTCTGGAGCACTCTTGCTTTTTCAATGATCCAACAGATGTTGGCATTTGATCTCTGGTTCCTCTGCCTTTTCTAAATTCAGCTTGAACATCTGGAAGTTCAAAGTTCATGTACTGTTGGAGCCTGGCAAATTTTGAGCATTACTTTTCTAGAGTGTGAAATGAGTGCAATTATGTTGTACTTGAGTATTTTTGGTCATTATCCTTTATGGGGATTAGAATGAAAAAATGGAGTAAAGCTCTATACTGTTAGCAAAAATATACTAGGAAATGACTGTGGCTCAGATCATGAACTTCTTATTGCAAAATTCAGACTTAAATTGAAGAAAGTAGGGAAATCCACTAACCATTTAGGTATGACCTAAATCAAGTCTTTTACAATTATACAGTGGAAGTGACAAATAGACTCAAGTGACTAGATCTGATAAACAGAGTGCCTGAAGATCTATGAACAGAGGTTAGTGACATTGTACAGGAGGCACTGATCAAGACCATTCCCTGCCCACCCCCCACCTCCCTGCCCACAAAAAAAAATGCTAAAAGGCAAAATGGTTGTCTGAGAAGGCCTTACAAATAGCTGAGAAAAGAAGAGAAGCTAAAGGCAAAGGAGAAAAGGAAAGATATACCCATTAAAGTAGAGTTCCAAAGAAGAACAAGGAGAGATAAGAAAGCCTTCCTCAGTGATCAATACAAAGAAATAGAGGAAAACAACAGAATGGGATAAACTAGAGATCTCTTCAAGAAAGTTAGAGATACCAAGAGGACATGTCATGCAAAGATGGGAACAATAAACGACAGAAATGGTATGGACCTAACAGAAGTAGAAGATGTTAAGAATAGATGGCAAGAATACACAGAATAACTATACAAAAAAAGATCTTCATGACCCATGTAACCATGATGGTGTTATCACTCATCTAGATCCAGACATCCTGGAATGTGAAGTCAAGTGGGCTTGAAGAGAATCACTATGAACAAAGCTAGATTGGAGATGATGGAATTCCTGTTGAGCTATTTCAAATCCTAAAAGATGATGTTGTGAAAGTGCTGCACTCAATATACCATCAAATTTGGAGAACTCAGCAATGGCCACAGGACTGGAAAATATCAGTTTTCATTTCAATCCCAAAGAAGGACATTCCCAAGGAATGTTCATTTCAGTCGTCTCATAGGCTAGCAAAGTAATGCTCAAAATTCTCCAAACCAGGCTTCAAGAGTATGTGAACCATGAACTTTCAGATGTTCAAACTGGATTTGCAAAAGGCAGAGAAATGAGCGATCAAATAACCAACATCCACTGCATGATAGAAAAAGCAAGAGAATTCCATAAAAAAACATCTACTGCTGCTTTATTGATCACACCAAAATTCTTCAAGAGATGGGAATACCACAGCACCTGAACTGAACCCTGTGAAATCTGTATGCAGGTTAAGAAACAGCAGTTAGAACTGAACATGGAACAAGAGGCTGATTTCAAATTGGGACAGGAGTATGTCAAAGCTATATATTGTCACCCTGCTTATTTAACTTATATGGAGAGTACATCATGTGAAATGGTGGGCTGCATGAAACACATGCTGGAATCAAGATTGCCAGGATAAATATCAAAAACCTCAGATATGCAGATGACACCATCATTGAGGCAGAACGTGAAAAGGAACTGAGGAGCCTCTTGATGAAATGAAGAGGAGAGATAAAACGTTGGCTTAAAAATCAACATCCAAAAAATGAAGATCATCTCATCTGGTCCCATTACTTCATGGCAAATAGGTGGGGAAACAACGGAAACAGTGATAGATTATTCATTTACTTATCTATTTAGGAATCCAAACCCACTGCAGATGGTGACTGCAACAATGAAATTAAGAGACACTTGCTCCTTGGAAGAAAAGTTTTGACCAACCTAGACAACATATTAAAAACCAGAGACATTACTTTGCTGACAAATGTCCATTTAGTCAGCTATGGCTTTTCCAATAATCTTGTATGGATATGAGAGTTGGATCATAAAGCAGGCTGAAGTATTGATGCTTTTGAACTTTGGTGTTGGAGAAGACTCTCGAGAGTCCCTTGGACTGCAAAGAGATCAAACCAGTGAATCCTAAAGCAAATCAGTCCAGAGTATTCATTGGAAGGACTAATTCTGAAGTTGAAATTCTAAATCTTTGGCCACCTGATGTGAAGAACTAACTCCTTGGAAAAGACTCTGATGCTGGGAAAGCTTGAAGGCAGTAGGAGAAGGATTCAACAGAGGATGAGATGGTTGGATGGCATCACTGACTCGATGGACATGAGTTTGAGCAAGCTCTGGGAGTTGGTGATTGAGAGGGAAGCCTGGTATGATGTAGTCCATGGGGTCACAAAGAGCCAGACATGACTGAGCAACTGAACTGAATTAATTATGGCAATATAATTTACTGACATTTTCTGGGTGCCTTTTCTTTTCTTTTTTTTTTTTTTCTTTTGGAGACACTGAGTCAACAAAAAATAACAAAGCTGCAAGACACATGCTTAATATGTGAGTCAAAAAATCAAGCATTTGTGAGTTTTATGATCTTTCTGCGAAAAGGTTGTACATTAGGATGATACTAGAAAATAAAGGCAAATGATTTGTGGGAAATGAGTTAAACCATGAGAATGTATTTTAAATTATTTTATTTTGGAACAAAAGTGTCTTGTCTCTCATCACTCTCTTTATCTTTGTATCTCTCTCTCTCTCTATTTTTCTGTCTGTCTCTATCTCTTTATCTCTCTGTCTCCCTCTCTCATACACAAACACAAAAGATTATTTTTTCATATTCAAATAATCATTTTATGAAAGTTTGATGGTATATTTAAAACTTACCCAAGTGTGCCACAATTTTGTAAACTATTTTAAAATGAATTTCTCCTGGAGAAATATCCATGCAAACGAGTTGAAATGGTATTGCATACTGTGGAATGGAATGGACATAAATTCATGAACCATGGCCTTACTGCTTACTTATTTCAATGTTCAATTAATAGTGACTGTCCCTGATACTTTGTGCATGTGTGAAAATTAATTAGAGAAAAATATGAACAAGAGGTTCAATCAAGGAAAGTTTTGTGGAGAGAGGAAAAAAAAGGAAATCTCAAATGCACCCAGCTAGCCATCAAAAGGAAACTGCAAACCCGGTTGAGAAAGCAAAAGTTAAAAAAAAAAAAAAAAAAAAAGAAGAAGAAGAAGCTGAAACTCAGAGGGTCTCCTTCATGGCTCAGTAGAGCTTGAATTGACCACCCAAGAAGCCAAGAAGCAGCACTTTGGATATGGTGGTCAAAAGAAAGGAAACATATGTTGCTAAGATTTGAGTGTTAGCTGTAGTAGTATTTTGGTAATATAAACTAGGATTCAATATAAAGAAGATTAGTTACTTTGAATGCTTAAAGGTGTTTTTCCTATTTTTTTTTTAAACTTTAACTTTGTTTCTTGTTCTACTATTGTTCATTATTTCTTTTGGATTTCCTAGTAGGTAGTGATAACATCTTGACATATGACATCTATAACTTTTAATTTTAAATATTTATGTCTATTTATTTATTTACTTCCTTCAATGTTTTTGTTGTTGACTCATAGGAGTATTAGCAGGCATCATTACCCTCTCCCTTTTTTAAATAGGAAGTTTTAAAATATTCGATCATCAAGAATGTTCTTTTAAGGTGAACTGTTCTTAACAATGGAGAAGGCAATGGCACCCCACTCCAGTACTCTTGCCTGGAAAATCCCATGGACGGAGGAGCCTGGTGGGCTGCAGTCCATGGGGTCACTAACAGTCTGACATGATTGAATGACTTCACTTTCGCTTTTCACTTTCATGCGTTGGAGAAGGAAATGGCAACCCACTCCAGCATTCTTGCCTGGAGTGAGACGGGGGGAGCCTGGTGGGCGACCATCTATGGGGTCGCACAGAGTCGGACAGGACTGAAGCGACAGCAGCAGCAGCAGTATCCTTAACAAATTAAGAACAATTCCTTTAGTTTATTATTTGCTATGAATATTGAGTTTGGGAACTTAGTTTGGAATTATGTATTGCAATCATGATTTGGTTAACTACTGATTTTGCTCTATTGATATTTCCCTGTAATGTATTAACAGTGTTTTGCAATAAGTTTTCCCTAATATTGAGTATACTGGTGACTCTGGAAACACTAGGATGGGTTGCTCAAGGATTTCTTTTAATATGCTCTGGTTTCAGATTGTCAAGGTTTAATTAGCATTGACATTAATGATATCATAATGATAGTGAACCAGAAATATCTTACATGTCCCTTTGGGAATTAGTGTCAGATTTTTAATAGCAATTTAGTTAACTGTGCATGTGTTTCTTTTATAGCTACTAGACTATGAAACAAGATAGGTAATACATGTATTATCTGTTTCTTAATGCCAGAATAGAACATGAGAAGTAAAACTTATTGGGAAGCAGCTGGTACACATGTATGTACATATATGTATAAAACAGAAGTATGAAACTTTCCATGAAATTTATTTTTTCAGCCTGAAAAGATTTTACACTTTCTTGAGAAAAGAAAAAACACAAACTTTCATGACCTGTTTACCAATTATTACTGTAAATTTTTCAAAAATCATAGTTTAAATAT
>SJYC01118361.1:0-10779 GCA_006408675.1 Madoqua kirkii | reverse complement strand
TGGATTTCAGTTCTATTTTACTTTTTAAAAATCTTATTGCATTATAACAAAATTATTAATATTTATTGTGGGGTTTTTGTGGCTGTACCATATATCTTTGAAATGATACATAATTTCTATTTGACCAGTGCAAATATTTCCATGTGATTAAGCTGATTAGAAGTGTTAAAGTCTTTCTATCTTTTTGCCAAGGCTCATCTCAGAGCCCATGTTATTTCTTATCTAATAATAGTGAGTGTTAACATATTTGTACTCTGTAAAATAAAATTAATTAACATTGGATAAATATTTACTAATTAGAGTTCTCCCACCAAATTTTTAGATTTATTTAAAGTTGACAGATTCTTATTAAACAGCCATTATTCTTTCTTTGTATCTGTGTCCTTAGTCCTTCAACAGGGAAAGAATAACTTTTGCTGTTTTCTACCTCTGTTCATGGCAAAGATTGCTGAATATAAACTGCAACAAAATTTCTCCAAGGTTATAGGCCAATGGTCAATAGTCCATTTTGATGATACAAGTTCGTATTATGATCTGCAATGCTCTTGAAATAAGAGGGAACATTTCTGCAAGATCAGTACAGAAGCTGGTCCCATAATTCAGCAATTCAAGTTAAGTAGAAAATTACACATATGCTTCTTGTTTTTTATTTTATTAATTTTTTTTGGCAGCATAATTTTATTTTTTTCATTTTATTTTTACTTTATTTTACTTTACAATACTGTATTGGTTTTGCCATACATTGACATGAATCCGCCACGGGCATACACGAGCTCCCAATCCTGATCGCCCTTCCATTCTCCCATCCCATACCATCTCTCTGGATCATCTCCGTGCACCAGCCCCATGCATCCTGCATCCTGCATCCTGCATCAAACATAGACTGGCGCTTCCCTTCCCACATGATAGTATACATGTTTCAATGCCATTCTCCCAAATCATCCCACCCTCTCCTTCTCCTTCAGAGTCCAAAAGTCCGTTCTATACATCTTTGCCTCTTTTCTGTCTCGTACACAGGGTTACTGTTACCATCATTCTAAATTCCATATATATGTGTCAGTATACTGTATTGATGTTTTTCTTTCTGGCTTACTTCACTCTGTATAATCGGCTCCAGTTTCATCCATTTCATTAGAATTGACTCAAATGTATTATTTTTAATGGCTGAGTAATACTCCATTGTGTATATGTACCACAGCTTTCTTATCCATTCATCTGCTGATGGACATCTAGATTGTTTCCATGTCCTGGCAATTATAAACAATGCTGCAATGAACATTGGGGTACATGTGTCTCTTTCAATTCTGGTTTCCTTGGTGTATATGCCCAGCAGTAGGATTGCTGGGTCATAAGGCAGTTCTCTTTGCAATTTTTTAAGGAATCTCCACACTGTTTTCCATAGTGGCTATGCTAGTTTGCATTCCCACCAAGAGTGTAAAAGGGTTCCCTTTTCTCCACATTCTCTCCAGCATTTATTGCTTGTAGACTTTTGGATTGCAGCCATTCTGACAGGTGTGAAATGGTACCTCATTGTGGTCTTGATTTGCATTTATCTGATAATGAGTGATGTTGAACATCTTTTCATGTGTTTGTTAGCCATTTGTATGTCTTCTTTGGTGAAATGCCTATTTAGTTCTTTGGCCCATTTTTCTGATTGGGTAGTTTATTTTTCCGGAATTGAGCTGCATATGTGCTTGTATATTTTTGAGATTAGTTGTTTGTCAGTTGCTTCATTTGCTATTATTTTCTCCCATTCAGAAGGCTGTCTTTTCACCTTACTTATAGTTTCCTTTGTTGTGCAGAAGCTTTTAATTCTGATTAGAGCCCAATTGTTTATTTTTGCTTTTATTTCCAGTATTCTGGGAGGTGGATCATAGAGGACCCTGCTGTGATTTATGTCAGAGAGTGCTTTGCCTATGTTCTCCTCTAGGAGTTTTATAGTTTCTGGTCTTATGTTTAGATCTTTAATCCATTTTGAGTTCATTTTTGTGTGTGGTGTTAGAAAGTGATCTAGTGTCATTCTTTTACAAGTGGTTGACCAGTTTTCCCAACACCACTTGTTAAAGAGATTATCTTTATTCCATTGTATATTTTTGCCTCCTTTGTCGAAGATAAGGTGTCCATAGGTGTGTGGATTTATCTCTGGGCTTTCTATATTGCTCCACTGGATCTATATTTCTGTCTTTGCGCCAGTGCCATAGTTGATTTCTCCAGTTCCACTCTTCTTTCTTAAGATTGCTTTGGTTATTTGAGGTTTTTTGTATTTCCATACAAATTTTAAAATTATTTGTTCTAGTTCTATGAAGAATACTGCTGGTAGCTTGATAGGGATTGCATTGAATCTGTAGATTGCTTTGGGTAGTATATTTATTTTCACTATATTGATTCTCCTGATCCTTGAACATGGTATATTTCTCCATCTATTAGTGTCCTTTTTGATTTCTTTCATCAGTGTTTTATAGTTTTTGATGCATATGTTTTTAGTTTCTTTAGGTAGATATATTCCTAAGTATTTTATTCTTTTCGTTGCAATGGTGAGTGGAATTGTTTCCTTAATTTCTTTTTCTACTTTCTCATTATTAGTGTATAAGAATGCAAGGGATTTCTGTGTGCTGATTTTATATCCTGCAACTTTACTATATTCATTGATTAGCTCTAGTAATTTTCCGGTGGAGTCTTTAGGGTTTTCCATGTAGAGGATCATGTCATCTGCAAACAGTGAGTTTTACTTCTTATTTTCCAGTTTGGATTCCTTTTATTTCTTTTTCTGCCCTGATTGCTGTGGCCAAAACTTCCAGAACTATGTTGAATAGTAGTGGTGAAAGTGGGCACCCTTGTCTTGGTCCTGACTTTAGGGGACATGCTTTCAATTTGCTTCTTGTCTTTTAAAGAGCTTTTTTTTTTTTCTCTAAAATCCAACATTCCTTTCTTCTTCTTCTTTTTAATAAAGAATGTAGAATGAACTAGAAGACTACAATAATATATCAAGTGCTTATTTTTAAGGAATTGTTGAACAACTTTTTTTCTTTTTCTTTCATTTATTATTCTTTACAAGGGGAAGAGGAGATTTACTTCCAGATCTGTAAATTCTGTGGGGAATTTGACTTTTTTTCCCACTCGCTTATCCCAAGCAGGGAATCTATTACACAGTTTTTAAAAAATGTGAATGAATTAATGGATGAGTGAACAAATAGTTATGATAAGCATCTACCACAAGACAAGGAAACATTAAATTACTTCTAGAACTTTCTAGATGGAAGTAATATTCACAACCACAATTAATCTATTATTTACTACATGGGCATATTAATAAACAAGAAAGAAAAAATAAGGCCTTTAAGTGTAAACTTTCAAGAATCAGCCTAAACTAACTCTGTATTCTTTCTTGACAGAAATATATGGCTTGGTTTTACATTCAGAACATCTCAAGGCTGTTTCCAGTGTAGCTGCTTGGTGATGTAGCACAAAAGCTTAGAATTATGTTCCTACCATATTGGTTGATATCTTTCTGCTTCTCTACACTTTCCTTGACTTGTGTACTTTTCATCAAGAAAATTCTCCTGGGTTTCTTAATCACTTATCATTTCAATTTACTATGTGCTTTGAGTTCCTATCACTGGTGGTGGTAGTGGTTTAGCCACTAGGTTGTGTCTGACTCTTGTGATCTTATGGACTGTAGTCCACCAGGTTCAGAGGATCCATGGGATTTCCCAAGCAAGAATAGTGGAGTGGGTTGCCATTTCCTTACCTAGGGGATCTTCCCAACCCAGGGATTGTACCTGCATCTCTTGCATTGTAGACAGATTCTTTACCTGAGTCCCTGAGAAGCCCTTCCATCACTTAATATATGCTTAATAGCAGCAAGTTATTGAAATCTTGAAACCTAACAAGTATATATTACAGGCCATACTATTTCTCCCAGAGTGAAACATTTTAGCTATTTTACATTTAACTAAGAAATATTTTTATTCTGTCTAAAGTGAATAAAATCACAATATCAAATAATTAGGATAGTCTTCTAAGACTTGAATAATTAACATTACAGAGTTGAGGGATAAAGAAAGGAAATGGGATAGAAGATAAAGCCAGATGTTTAAATAGGCATTTTAATATTTTGAGTATTATGCATCCTTGTCTGTGCCTGTTGTTCAGTTGCCTCTCTTCCAAGGTAGAGGTCCACGAACAATGGAATTTTAGAGGCTGCAGAAATAACGGAGGTTTAAATACATAATGGAAAAGCAGTGGAGTTTATCCTAGGCATAATCTCCTGTGCTTGTCCTCTTCCTGAGGATCAACATTTTTTTTACAGTCTGTAAAGATAACAACATCTGATTACAATCTAAAAAATAATAATAAATATGACTATTGATTGACCAAAATCTAATTACATGAATTCTGAAAAATAGACACTTTTTTTTTTAACTCAAGAAAGAGAGTCACAAAGCAGTTAATGAGATGTTTCAGACTACACAATTCTTAATTAATACAGCCTATGTGGTCCTCTTACAGTGATTATTTTCTTAGAGGGAAAAGTTTAAGTTTTATATTTGAGTATTAAACAAAATTTTTGCTTTCCTCTTGAAACAAAACAAAACAAAACAAAACTATGTGGAATATTCTCTGTGCCCCTAAACACATAAAAGCATTTGGTCCTATATTCTTCTGCTCCTATACATGGTGATCCATCTCTCCTGTATGTACTGACTTAACCAGATGCCTTGATTATATGATTGAGTGAAATGGGCTTCCTATCAGGGTTGTCTATGTGTTATCAAACTCAAGTCCAGCTGTTCCCTGCTCAAAGGCCAGTAATCAAAGCACAAGTGTTGGTAGAGAAGAAAGGTCTTTGTTCAGAAAATCTAACAATCTGGGGAGAAGATGTCATCTCTCCTGTATGTACTGACTTAACCAGATGCCTTGATTATATGATTGAGTGAAATGGGCTTCCTATCAGGGTTGTCTATGTGTTATCAAACTCAAGTCCAGCTGTTCCCTGCTCAAAGGCCAGTAATCAAAGCACAAGTGTTGGTAGAGAAGAAAGGTCCTTTGTTCAGAAAATCTAACAATCTGGGGAGAAGATGGACTTTTGTCCAGATACCAATTCTGAATATCCTTCTCAGCCATGACTGTTTTTAAAGGAAAAAGGGGCAAGCTATCTCAATTAATTATTGATAGGAGGTCAGGTTCCTTATCATTTTTTCCATGGAGTACAGACATGCTGAATTCTCTGATCTTTTGGATAAACTGTCTTGCCCATGTGGTCTGCTTACAACTGGATACTCTCTTGTCTACATTAGCCACCTGTGCCTGTGGTGCCACGTGCAGATTTACTAAGGGAAGTCTAGAGATAGAGGGTCAGTCATTCTTTATCTTCTTAATTATTCATTCTTACTTTAATCCAGAAAATAAATCAACAGGTTAGGCAAAGAATACGTCAAGAGTTAGGTTAAATATTATCTCTGAAATCTCATCTTTATAATTTAGGTTTAAGAGGAACAAAAACAGATAAACATGAAGCTGCTTATCTATGTCTGGAGAAAGCATGGCAGAATCACTATAGGCATGAATTGTTCAGCAAATATCTTAGAAACAGTACTTTCATTAACACCTTTTTGTAAAAATCATATTTAACCCAGTATTTGAGTAAGGAAGACATAATTGAAAAATAATTATTTAAGTCTACTATGAGATTAGAATTACAGAGTAGGGGCCTGCCTCCGGAGAGAGGTGATCAAGCTGGGCCATAAAAAGGGCTCACAACTTTCCAGCAATGAAAACGATGAAGAAAATAAACTCATTTTCAAATGCTTATGGCTCTTAGGAAAGCAAAAAACACACTAATCCTGGGGCTCAGCTCTGAAAGTTTTTCTGGACACATGTAGTAAATGGAATGCTTTCTATTTGTATAAGATCTTTTTATATACACTTTTGATATGACAATCATAACCTACATTAATAAAGTACAGTGATTAAGATCATGGCTCTATAAATGTTTACTTTCTTTCTTCACTTTTATAAGTTAAAATATAATTTTTTATTACTATTGTCTAAACCTGGAAAATCTAGCTTACATACTTTAATTTTTCCTTCAGGCATTTAATAAGTGGATTGTTACTTGTACTTTAGTTTTCTATATGTCATAGTTTGCATCTGCTAACCCCAAACTCTTAATCCTTCCCTCTCCTAAGGCCCAAGCCCTTGGCAACCAGAAGTCTGTTGTCTATATCTGTTAGTCTGTTTCTGTTTTGTAGATAAGTTCATATGTGCCATATTTTAGATTCCACACATAAAGTGATAACATGTAGTATTTGTCTTTCTCTTTCTGACTTACTTAGTATGATAATCTCTAATTGCACCCATGTTGCTGCATATGGAATGATTTTACTCTTTTTATGGCTGATTAGTATTCCATTGTATGGAATGCATGCATATACCCCATCTTCTTTATCCACTCATTTGTCAATGGAGATATAGATCATTTCCATGTTTTAGCTATTGTGAATAGTGATGCTATGAAATAGGGGTACATGTAACTTTTTGAATTATAATTTTGCTAGGTATATATCCAGAAATAGGATTGCTAGATTATACAGTAATTATATTTTTAGTTTTCTGAGAAATCTCCAACCACATCATGTCCATAGTGGATGCATCAACTTACATTCACATCCACAGTGTATGAGGGTGTCTTTTTCTCCAGCATTTTTATTTTTAGGCTTTTCAATGATTGCCATTCTCAACCTGTGAGGTGGTACCTTACTGTAGATTTGATCTGTATTTCTCTAATGTATGTATGTCACTTAGCTGTGTCAAATTCTTTGTGGCCCCATGGATTGTAGCCCACCATGCTCCTCTTTCCATGGGATAGGCAAGAATTTTGGAGAGGGCTGCCATTTCTTACTCCAGAAGATGTCAATTCAGTTATGGAACCCACATCGGTTGCATGGGCAGGCAGACTCTTCACCACTAGCATCACCTGATGGCAAAGAGGAATTACAGCGACTTGATGACAGTGAAGGAGGAGAGTGAAAAAGCTGGCTTAAAACTCAATGTTCAAAACTCTAAGATCATGACCTCTGGTCCCATCACTTCAGGATAAATAAATGGGGAAACAATGGAAACAGTGACAGACATTATTTTCTTGGGCTCCAAAATCACTACAGATGGTGACTGTAACCATGAAATTATACGACGCTTGTTCCTTAGAAGAAAAGCTATGACACACACCTAGACAGTGTGTTAAAAAGCAGAAACATTACTTTGACAACAAAGCTCCATCTAGTCAAGGCTGTTTTTTCCAGTAGTCATGTATGAATGTGTGAGTTGGACCATAAAGCAGGCTGAGTGCTGAAGAGTTGATGCTTTTGAACTGTGGTGTTGGAGAAGACTCAAAAGAGTCCCTTCGATAGCAAGGAGTTCATACCAGTCCATGCTAAAGGAAATCAGTCCTTAATATCCATTGGAAGGACTGATGCTGAAGCTGAAGCCTCAGTCTTTGACCACCTGATGCGAAGAGCTGACTCATTAAAAAAGACCCTGATGCTGTGAAAGACTGAAGGCAGGAGGAGAAGGGGAAAACAGATGAGATGGTTGGATGGAATCATCAACTCGATGGACATGACTTTGAGCAAACTCCAGGAGATGATGAAGGACAGGGGAGTCTGGCGTGCTGCAGTGCATGGGGTCACAAAGAGTTGGACACATCTGTGCTACTGAAGAACAACAAGTGCCACCTAGGAAACTTTTCTCAAATAATGATGTTGAACAACTTTTCCTGTGCTTATTGGTTATCTGTATGTCTTCTTTGGAGATATGCCTATTAAGGTTTACTGTACACATTTTAATTGTTTGTTGTTGTTGAGTTGTATGAACAGCTTGTATATTTTGGAGATTTAGCCCTTATCTGTTGTATCACTTGAAAATATGTTTTTCTCATTCCATAGGTTGTCATTATGTTTTCTATACTGTACAAAATTTTGTAAGTTTAATTAGATCCCGTTGCATTTTTTTTTTAATGTTTATTGCCTTGGTAGACTGACCTGAGAAAACATTTTGATGATATGTCAGAGAATATTTTGCCTGTGTTCTCATCTAGGAGTTTGTGGTATCATGTCTTATGTTTAAGTCTCTAAGTCATTTGAGTTTATTTTTGTGCAGGGCATGAGAGTGTGTTCTAACTTCATTGATGTGCATGCAAATGTCCAAACTTCACAGCGCCACTTGTTGAAGAGACTTTTATCCATTTTATATTCTTACCTCTGTTGAAGATTAATTGACTGTACATGTGTGGGTTTGTTTCTGGGCTCTCTACTCTTTTCCATTGATCCATATGTCTGTTCTTGTACCAATACTACACCATTTTGATTACTGTGGCTTTGCAGTATTGTCTGAAGTCTGGAAGTATAATAAGTTTTACCCAGTGTTAACCACAAAACTTACATGTCATTTTATGCTTCAAGATTTTCTAGTGCAGCAGCATCTAATAGAAATAAAATAAAAGCCACATTTTAATGTAAAATGTTCTAGTGGTCTCGCAAAAAAAGTATATTGAAACAGGTGAAACTAAAGGTAATACTTATTTTGTTGAATCCAAAATATTCAAAGAATTATCAATAGGAATTCAATATTAAATTGTTAATGATATATTTTTCTTTTTTCATATATGAAAGCTTCAGAACACAGTCTGCAATTTACACATAAAGTACAGAACACTTCAGTTTGGACTAGCCACATTTCAGAGTCTCCAAAGACACAGGTGGTGAGTATTTACCCCACTAGGCCACACAGCTCCCTCATCTCAGGGAGTAGGGATTAGCTCTCTTGTTAAGGTACAAGTAAAGAAAAGTCATTTTGCTGAGTAATTTTTCCAGCCCACTTCAAATCCAAATACCAGGATGACTTAACTGTGTGTGAGTGGTACCCATGTAATTCAATACAAAAGTCTGACAACACGTGAACTAGGTTTTGCTGATTCCCACCAGGCAGGGATGGGACGTTATGACAGGGACAAAGTGTTTAAAGTCTTCTTGAATGTAAGCTCACAATCCCTGCAATTGTCTTCTAACTGACCAATATCAAGTGAATCTAGAACTCCCCATGATGCAGGGGCCTCTCCCTGAGTAGCACTGCTCTATAAAAATCCCAAAAGTTGAGACTTAAAAAGAAATACAATTTTTACAGAAGAGAAATATTCATTAAAGAAAAGTCTAATTATAAAAATATTTGCACTCAATCTTACATTATCAATAAAGTAACTTTGTTGGAATGTACTAATTATTAAATGCTGTGAAATCATGTAATATGATACTATGTAATTAGAGAGAAAATTACTTGAAAATTTAAATGGCAAACTCACTGAAATGTTGAAATTCACTGAAATGCTGAGATATTTTTGACCACTCAGAAAAATAATGCCTAAAAGTGTTTTTCAAACTCAATCTTCTTTCTGGTTTTGTGCTAAACTAAAATGTCACTCATATGTTGTAGTAGTGTGTTCTTTCCTTACAAAATTTGATTAGAAAAATTGTATGTTAGCAAAATAAAATTGGCAGTCTTTTTCTAAAAAGGCCATTGGCATGATTACATTGCATCTGATTAAAACCCTCCCAAAATTTAATGATTTCTTCATTTTATAATGTTAATCTTTTCATACCAAAGGAAAGTGTATAAAATTTTGTCTGTAAATGGTAGAAACTATAATTACCAAACACTTTGCTTCTCTTTTCTTTAAAATTGTCATACTGAAAATTGATGTGCAAGTTGATGTTTGCACATGTGCACTTTAAAATACGGTTTATTATATATGAACATCTGCTCCACTCGAATCCAGAATATCAACAGGGAAGGTGCTATAGAATATTAAGTGCTGCCCACATCATTACTGTTACAATGAGTAAGATAAATATTTGAACATAATGGTGTACTTTATCATAAAAACATATTGAAGTTATTTAGGGAATTCATAATGTTTCATTTAATCAGACAAAAAAGCACAGCATAAAGTGGGTAGAGAATGGGTTACTGAACTGGGAGCTGTTTTCCTTGCTGTGACATTCAGTAAAATCTTATTAACTCAGACTCTTCATAGTTTGGGATAATTAAAGTTATCCAAACATGATACATTTCGACTTTAGGTTAGGGAAAATTTGGAAATAATAACTTTATTTATGAGTTATAAAAATACGGTGCATGAGAAAGGAGAATGTGGAATAATCAAAGAAGTTTCAAAACAAAAGCGAATATAAACAAAACACAATTTTCTCCGTATAAATATGAATTCATATTCCTATGAATTCAGAAGATGCTCTTTACTGGGAAAGAGACAGAGTCTATGTCTAATACCAGGGTGTGATTTTAACCCCCACAACCTTCCACCATGTGCTGCATGACCATCACTGGAATTTTGGTCTTCTCCATGCTCACCATTAAAGAATGGAAGAGATGCTTATTGGCTTTCCTGCCAGCTTTGAGTGTCTATCGTCTAAATTTGTATAAGTTAAATAATACTTGTGTTTAGGAAACATTACTATGTAATTGAGATAATTGGGCATTTCTTCCCATTAATAAATTTGAACTTATGTAGTATTTTCTCTATAAGGTTTTCTTTTCATGTTTTCTTATTTTTCTTCAAAATTAGATAAACCAGCAGGTGAGCGTTAGTCTCATGTTTATAAATTTGCCCATATCAGTGCTCTGATCTTCCTTAAACTTTTTTAGTGAAATAATTATATCTTTTTTTTTGCTAATTTAATATTTATGTTAATTTAGTACTTATGCAAA
>SJYC01118360.1:0-10236 GCA_006408675.1 Madoqua kirkii | reverse complement strand
TTGACATATAAAATATAATTTCATCTGTGATATTATTACCATTTTTTATATATTTTGTACTATATCTTGGAAACCCAGTGTGTAGTTGACAATTACCACCCATCTCTGGATTAGTCATACTTCAAAATATGCAATAATTACATGTAGCAAGTAGCTATTATCCCATGTGACTCAGTTTGCACAAGAACACAAAGAAGTTTTTCCTCCAGTTGGTTCAGTCTTGACCCTTGCATTTCCTCCCAGCCCTTGGATCTTAATATTGTAGTCCCATCCTTGTATCAGTCTCTGAATCTTGAATTTGGTCTGCACACACATGTATAGTTTCCTGTTCTCAATGATTTTGCCACATCTTAGCTCTACTGCCAACTTGGATTTAGAGAATTATCCCCAGCTACCGCTAGGGAAAAAATTAGCCTACAAAATGCTCAGATTATGTTATTAAATTGAAGTATAGTTCATTTATAGTATATTAATTTTAAGTGTACAGCAAGTGATTACTTTGTGATCTACATACAGAAAGTTTTATATGTAAGTTATTTTATCTTTTATTTGAGATTCCATTTATAAGTGATATGATATGATATTTATCTTTCTCTGTTGGACTTACTTTACTTAGTATGATGATCTCTGGCTCCCTCCATGTTGCTGCAAATGGTATTATTTCTTTCTTTTTTATGGCTAAGTAATATTCCACTGTATGTATGTACCATGTCTTCTTCATCCATTCTTCTGTTGATGGACACTTAGTTTGCTTTCATGTCCTGGCAATTTTATAAATAGCGCTATTATGAACCTTGAAGTTCATGTGTATTTTTGAATTAGTGCTTTCTGTGGATATATACCCAGCTGTGATACTGTAGTATCATATTTTGTCTCTATTTTTGAGAAGTTCAGATGTTGTTTCCTAACATTTTTATCATTTTTTTTTAGTTAGAATTCTTGCTCATCAAGCCCCAGTTGACTGAACTGTTCCCTGTCTCAGTAGTTATCAAGTATACTTCTCCAGTTGGACTAAGTTTTTTCTTTATATACATGTTTTATTTTTATACAATAATTGTGGTCATTATTTTAATTCACAGAAAAGTAAAAAAAAAAGAGAGAATAAATCATAAAATTAATTTCTCAATTTAAAAAATTATTCTATAAACCTATTTCTAAAAATATTGCTAATGGTACATATTAAAAATATCTTTTAGAAATATATATATTTTAAAATATGTAGCCTGACCTCTTCCAGCTTCTTTTAGTTTATTAGTATGTGTGCCCCAAGTTTGCAGATTTTCAACTGTGGTACTCATAAGATTTCCTAGACTGGATGATACACATTTGGCTTGCAAGAGATATTTATTACTTAAATAAATTTTTAAAGTCAACTTTCATGCTCATAAAATTTCTCCTGTAAATCAAATATTTCACAGTACATTTTCACAATTAGTGCCATTAATACTACCTCATAACCAAATTTTTTTGAGGATCAGTTGGTATTAATATACATATACTGCTGCTAAGTCGCTTCAGTCACGTCCTACTCTGTCCCTGGGATTCTCCAGGCAAGAACATTGGAGTGGGTTGCCATTTCCATCTCCAGTGCATGAAGGTGAAAAGAGAAAGTGAAGTTGCTCAGTTGTGTCTGACTCTTAGAGACCCCATGAACTATAGCCTACCAGGCTCCTTCGTCTGTGGGATTTTCCAGGCAAGAGTACTGGAGTGGGATGCCATTGCCTTCTCTGATGCATATACTACTCTATATGAAATAGATAAACAACTAAGACTTACAGGGAACTATACTCAATGTTTCATAATAACCTATAAAGGAAAACAATTGGGAAATATATGCATGGACTTCCCAGGCTGTTCAGCCCCTCTACATGTTATGGTGTAGAATGCCTCATCACCTGAAGACAGTTGGTAATGCTTGCCTTGAGGATGACCATGCTTCATCACCACTTATCTCTTTCTTTTAAGAACTACATTTTTCCAAGGTGTCAGGATTTTTTCATGGTCCCTTACTATACTTGTAGCTTCATAAGTCTTTTGTTATGAAATTGACGTATAGTTGACTTACAAAGTTTTGCTAGTTTCAGGTATACAGCAAACTGATTCAATTATATATGTATATATATGTTATTGCTGGTGTTTAGTTGTTATGTTGGACTGGTTGCAAACCTATGAACTGTAGCCTACTAGGCTCCTCTGTCCAAGCAATTTCCCAAGCAAGGATACTGGAGCTGGTTGATTGAGGAGAAGTTCCTGACAGAGGAATCAAACACAATTCTCTTGCTTGACAGGCAGATTCTTTACCTCTGAACCCTCTAGGAACCTATGTATATATTTCCAAGTTGTTTTCCTTTACAGATTATTACAAAATATTGAATACAGTTTCCTGTGTTATACAGTAGGCCTTAGTTGTTCATTTCATATAGAGTAGTGTGTATATCAGAGAAGGCAATGACACCTCACTTCAGCATTCTTGCCTGGAAAATCCCATGGACGGAAGAGCCTGGTAGGCTGCAGTCCATGGGGTCGCTAAGAGTCAGACACGACTGAGCAACTTCACTTTCTCTTTTCACGTCATGCATTGGAGAAGGAAATGGCAACCCATTCCGGTGTTCTTGCCTAGAGAATTCCAGGGACAGGGGAGCCTGGTGGGCCACCGTCTACGGGGTCACACAGTAGGACAGGACTGAAGCAACTTAGCAGCAGCAGCAGCAGCAGCAGTATGTGTATATTAATAGCAAACTTCCAATTTACCTCTCCTGCTTCCCTTTGGTAACCTTAAGTTTGTTTTCTATGTCTGTGGGTTTGCTTGTTTTGTAAATAAGTTTCTTTGTATCTTTTATTTAGAGTCTACATATAAGTGATATGATGTTTTCCTTTCTCTGTTTTACTTACTTCACTTAGTATGATAATCTCTAGGTTCATCCATGTTGCTGCAAATAGCATTATTTCATTCTTTTTATGGATGAGTAATATTTTCTTGTGTATATGCATTGCATCTTTTTTTATCCATTAAGAACAAATGTAGAAAGAGAAGGAAAATATGAAGTCAGTCCACTGGACTAAATGAGAAGTTTAAGTATACCCTTTATTCAATTATCACTTTCTCTTATACTTCTGAAACAATTAACTTCATTGTTTCATTTTTTTCCTCAGATTAAAATATGATCACCATCATTATTCTTTTCCTCTTCTAGACAGTGAAACACATTTGCTACATTTATCTCCCTTAGAGTTACATTCCATTCTATTTTCTTTGTAGCAAAGTCAGTATGCTTGTGAAATAGAATCTTTTGTATATTTTGAATATAAAGTGGTGCACACACATACTTTTTGAACACTATAATTTTAGTTATTATTACTTTATTTTATTTATCAGATCTCATTGTACATTAATGTGAATGAATTAAAATTTAGATAATCCATATTTGATAAAATCAATCATTTAACTCTGCTGAAAGTCTTTTCCCCTTACCCCTTTGACTTTTCATATTTTTTTAATTTTGTTTCTATTAACTTTATATGGCTAATATAAGACAACTTCTTTATATGCCTCATTCCTGAATGTATTACAGTAAAATAATTATATTATGTAGATTTTGGAAAAGAAAACCAAATCCCACTAGAGCCTTATAGAAAATATAGCATTCTGAGACTGGATTTCACATGCACAGTTGAGTATTCTCCAAGCAAACTGAAGTCATTATTTCTGGTCAGTGATTGAGGTCAATGGGTCAGGTGGGAGCTGAGAGATGGAATTTGTAAACATGGATGTTTTATGGGTCATATAAGCTAGAGAAATGGATATGAAGAAAGCTTTATAAAGCATTATTTTCCAGAGAGATGAGATATCTATGAGGGATCTAATGAATTTGTGAAATGGTAGTTGAGGAATTAATTGACCCTTGGGTTTTTTTTTTAATAAAATAAGAGCAGTATCTGAGAACTATTTTAGTTCTTTTGTATCTCTATTTCACTTTTGATCCCAGCATTATATGCCCCATCTCCCCCTCCACCAAAAAACAAACAAACAAACAAACAAAAACGTCCAGAAAGGCAAGCAGGCATAGTCCATGAATAGAACACCAGCTAGTTCAGTTCAGTTCAATTGTTCAGTTGTTTCCAACTCTTTGTGACCCCATGAATTGCAGCATATCAGACCTCCCTGCTCATCACTATCTCCTGGGGTTCACTTAAACTCACATCCATCAAGTTTGTGATGCCATCCAGCCATCTCATCCTCTGTCATCCCCTTCTCCTCCTGCCCCCAATCCCTCCCAGCATCAGAGTCTTTCCCAATGAGTCAACTCTCTGCATGAGGTGGCCGAAGTGCTGGAGTTTCAGCTTTAGCATCATTCCTTCCAAAGAAATCCCAGGGCTGATCTCCTTCAGAATGGACTGGTTGGATCTCCTTGCAGTCCAAAGGACTCTCAAGAGTCTTCTCCAACACCACACTTCAAAAGCAACAATTCTTTGGCACTCAGCCTTCACAGTCCAACTCTCACATCCATACATGACCACAGAAAAAAACCATATCCCTGACCAGATGGACTTTAGTAGGCAAAGTAATGTCTCTGCTTTCGAATATACTATCTAGGTTGGTCATAACTTTTCTTCAAAGGAGTAAGCGTCTTAGTTTCATGGCTGTAGTCACCATCTGTAGTGATTTTGGAACCTCCAAAAAATAAAGTCTGACACTGTTTGCACTGTTTCCCCATCTATTTCCCATGAAGTGATGGGACCGGAAGCCATGATCTTCATTTTCTGAATGTTGAGCTTTAAGCCAACTTTTTCGCTCTCCTCTTTTACTTTCATCAAGAGGCTTTTTAGCTCCTTTTTTTTGTATCTCTCTACAAAGAGGTAATTCTTTATATCTCTCTTTCATTTTGTGATCCCAGCATTATACCCCTCAAATGTCCAGCAAGGCAACCAGGCACAATCCATGAACAGAACACCAGCTAAATCATCAAACATATACACATCTAGAGAGCCATATGGAGTATTTTATTTTACAGCAGTATCATCCTTTTTATCCTGTGAAATCAGCCTCAGATGAGTTTTTTCCTATATATTTTTTCCCCACTTCCTATTTCAACATTCTTAAACAGTTGATATGCTACTCATACTGACCTTTTCCTATTCTGGCCAAGCGCTGTCTGATAAAGACTGTTCAGGTATCATTCCTACTTCTTGCATTCTTAGAGTTCTCCGTAGTATGTGTTGGCTCACTATTTTGCTAGCGACGGAATGAAACACCAACACGGCCGAGTGGTTTGAATCTGTTTCTTTATTCTTCTTATTCTCTTATTATTCTCTCATCATTCTCATTATTCTCATTATTCTCCTTATTCTCCTGCTGCTTCTTGCAGCTGCCTTATTTTATATCTTTTTCACAACAACTTACAAGGCAGGTTGCCAAACACTATGATTCAATGACTATACCATGCGCAGGTGCGGGGCAAGATAACCTTTACCTTAACTTATTTACTGCAACTAAGACTTTATTTGGGGGAACTTCCTTATCAACTCAGAGTCCTTGTGACCCTGGGTTTGTTCTATTTTGAAAGAGCAGAGAAACATCCTTGTGTGCAAGAATTTTCCCAGCCTCTCTTTTACTTTGTTCCCAACACTATTTTCCTTGGAGGAGATAGTAGCTATTTTAAACTAGCCAATATAGATCCTCTATGAGACAAACTTTCTACCTGCCAATACACATTGCTTCTCATGTTTTAACTTCAAAAAATTGTTAGATTAAAGCATTCCTTTTTAAGAAGAAATCTGAGAGAAAGGAGGGATGCATAGAATTAGTGAGACAGAAAATTCTGAGCTAACATGCATTTATTCATTCAGATTTTAACTGGATTTGTCTATGCACCTACAAACATCCAAGGTCATAGTATATTAAGATGAAGCAGACACTTTACTTTTTCTCAGAATTTATTTTTCTAATGGAGAAGGCAAACATAAGTGGATGAATTACATTGTAATGTGTCTATGTGATATAAGACATTCTAAAAATGCTATAGAAAATAAATTATTTCAGTCAAACAAAAATTGAAAGCTGTACTTTTCAGGTAGCAGTTTATCTGGAGAATTGCACAACAGAGGAGGCTTCATTTTTTTACTTGCACTGCCCACATGTTCCTACCAAAGAAATACAATGATAGATTAATTTATCCCAAATACTTTAGGTTTAAATTATGTCAATAGAAATATCTGTACAATTTTGTGATGGCTTTACTAGTACTGATGAAACCTGAGGTATAATTGTATCAATAATCACTATGCACAGGACTGGGGACAATTAAAATAAGAAGTGATAAAATACTAAATGGAACTTTGCAAATTCTTGAAAGAAAACTTTCTATGTATATTTATCTTCTGTGATAACTTGAGAAAAAAATGTTTCTACAGAGTGTTCAGGATGTCTGCAGTTCAAGAGTAGTAAAAGAATGTGTGTGTTCATCACTCAGTCATGTCCAACTCTTTGCAACCTCATGGAAAGTAGCCCACCAAGCTCCTCTGTCCATGTAATTCTCTAAGCAAGAATATTGGAGTGGATAGCCATTCTCTTCTCCAGGGGATCTTCCTGAACCTGGAATTAAACCCAGGTCTACTGCATTGCAGGCAGTTTTTTATCATCTGAGACACAAGGGAAACCAAGAATAGTAAAATAATTTGTTCAGTCGCTCATTCATGTCTGACTCTTTGTGACTCTTTGGACTGCAGCACATCAGGCTTCCTCATCCTTCACCATCTCCAGGAGCTTGCTCAAACTCATGTCCATTGAGTCAGTGATGCCAGTCAAAGTGTTAAATTATGGGCAGTGGCTTTATCAAAAGAAGTGGAAATCTTTGTCATTTGGAGAAGAGTGACAATTTTAGAATGAAATACTTAAAAATTATTTTAAAGATTTTTCTTTATTCTATAAAATAAAAAAGTACTTGTAGGAAAAAGTATCTATTCTGTAATTTCCTAACCCTTCCCTGGAGAAGGAAATGGTAACCCACTCCAGTATTCTTGCCTGGAGAATCCCATGAACGTAGAAGCCTGGTAGGCCACAGTCCACGGAGTCGCAGAGAGTCGGACACGACTGAGCGACTTCACTTTCACTTTTCTCTCTGCTAACGTGATGGATTTATTTAAAATGAAGACTTTGTGAAATGTTGGATCAAATGAGGAATTGCACTCATTGAGTTTATGTCACTTAGCATGCCTGGACAGTGAGCAGGTCTAAACTTTTTTAAATCACTTCCACCACCCTCACCCCTGTTAAAGTAATGAATCTCACATTACTTTCATGGCATGATGAAATGAGTTGTATTATTAAAAACCTCAAATAGCCAAAGCAATCTTGAAAAAGAAGAATGGAACTGGAGGAACCAACCTGCCTGACCTCAGACTATGCTACAAAGCTACAGTCATCACAACATCATGGTACTGGCACAAAAAGAAATATGGATAAATGGAACAAAATAGAAAGCCCAGAGATAAATCCATGCACCTTATCTTTGACAATGGAGGCAAGAATATACAACAGATAAAAGACAATCTCTTTAACAAGTGGTGCTGGAAAAATTGGTCAACTACTTGTAAAAGAATGAAACTAGAACATTTTCTAACACCATACACAAAAATAAACTCAAAATAGATTAAAGATCTAAATGTAAGACCAAGAACTATAAAACTCCTAGAGGAAAAATAGTCAAAACACTCTCTGACATAAAAGTCTACAAACAATAAATACTGGAGAGAGTGCAGAGAAAAAGGAACCCTCTTATCCTGTTGTGGGAATGCAAACTAGTTACAGCCACTATGGAGAATAGTTTGGACAATTTGAAAAAATGGCATTGAAAAAATGTATATTACCATATGTGAAACAGATCACCAGTCCATGTCCAATGCATGAAACAGGGCACTCAAAGCCGGTGCACTGGGACAACCCTGAGGGGTGGGATGGAGAGGGAGGTGGGAGTGGGGTTCAGGATGGGGGACACATGTATACCCATGGCTGTTTCATGTCAATGTATGAAAAAAACCACTACAATTAAAAAAAAATTATTTATTAAAAAAATCTGGATATACTGTGGTATTTGTGTTACTTTCTATAAGTACATATATCTGTCAGATGGTCTATATAATACTTATTGGATAGCCTTGTTATGAGAGTTAAATGAAATAATTTATGGACAGAATCTAGCTTACAAATCTAAGGTACTTACATGAATTTCCATGAACTAGTCCCCAACTCCTTTCTCTGATTTCAAATTTTCAAACTAAATATTCAGTTAGATTAAATTTTGAGCTTAAAAGACAAAAGAGCTCTGTGTTCTTCAAATACTTTGATTGCATATACCCTTTCAGACATGTTTAGAAAATGTGAGCAGTTTGGAGAGAAAGAAGAATTGATGAGCATCTTTAGAGTGAGTACTTTATGCTGCTATCTTGTTGTAAATCAAGACTAAAGATAAAGGAGATGGATAGGAGCACAGATTTTTTAAGTATTGTTACTGAACAAATCAGGTCTCACAGCTCACTGCTTGCAAAATCATTACATACTCATTAATGGTTGAGGAGAAAGGTGCTTTTAATCTGATTGCTGGCAATCTGGGGAGTTGATGGACTCAGCACCCCAAAAAAATCACCTCTGAAGATTTTCCTCTGCCATGTGACTTTTCAAAGGGAAGCAGGTAAATAATCTCAGTAAGTTACTGAGATAGGTAACCCATCACTGGGCACAGGCTCTCTGTCTCCTCATGAGCTTCCTTTACGTTATTCACACAGTTTGGCCATTCAGCTTTTTTTTTTTTTAGACCTTCACTGATTATCAGTTGGTAAAGAAACCACCTTCAATGAAGGAGACCCCGGTTTGATTCCTAGGTCAGTAAGGTCCCCTGGAGAAAGGATAGGCTACCCACTCCAGTATTCTTGGGCTTCCCTTGTGGCTCAGCTGGTAAAGAATCAGTCTGCAGTGTAGGAGACCTAGGTTTTATCTCAGCATTGGGAAGATCCCCTGAAGAAAGGAAAGGCTACCCATTCCAGTATTCTGGCCTGGAGAACTGCATGGACTGTATAGTCCATGGGGTCATGAAGAGTCAGATATATTTGAGTGACTTTCACTTCACTTTACATCACTGAAGGGGAAGCAGGGAAGAGATGTGATTATCTGCTAATTACTACTCTCCATTTCTACTTCTTTGATCTATTGAAAGAACCCGCAAGTTAGGTAAAGTATTATGTGATTAAAAGATTTGAAAAGTATGCTTGGTTAAGAGATAAGTAAAGCCTGGGGAGTGCCTGGTTTAAATGTTGGTTACAATATAGCTTTATTAAAGTGATAAGGAAAGCAACTTCCGGCTGAGGGTGGTTTCCCACAATGTGTTGGTTACAATATTATAAGATAATTACAACAAGGTTGTATAGGCTACATACTAGGGGAAATAAGGAAGAGCACAGTCAGGGTTAGCTTCTGGAAATGAATGTTCTGCACAACCTGGGTTTGGGAGATGAGAGGCATTTTTGCCATTTGTCAGGTGCAAAGAGGCATCTGAGAGAAATCTGGCATGGCAAATAAGGAAAAAGTCTGTGTTGACAAGTTGTTGCTATTGTTCACTTGCTCAGTCATGTGTCAGATTCTTTGCAACACCATGGACTGCAGCATGCTTGGCTTCCCTGTCCTTCCCTCCCACAGTCTGAGCAAACTCATGTCCATTGAGTCAAGGACGCCATCCAAACATCTCATCCTCTGTTGTCCTCTTCCCCTTTCTTCAATCTTTCCCAGCATCAGGGTGTTTTCCCAAAAGTTGGCTCTTTGCATCAGGTGCCCAAAGTATTGGAGCTTCAGCATCATTTCTTCCAATGAACATTCAGGATTGATTTCCTTTAGGACTGACTAGTTTGATCTCTCTGCTGTCCAAGGGACTCTCAGAATCTTCAATGCCACAGTTCAAAAGCATCAATTCTTCAGCATTCAACCTTCTTTATAGTCCAACTCTTATATTCGTACATGACTAGTGGAAAAACCATAGCTTTGACTAGACAGACCTTTGTTGGGAAAGTGATGTCTCTGCTTTTTAATACACTGTCTAAATTGTTACATAACTGTATACAATGAAGTAGAAATACCATACCAACTAGACACATATAACTATTTATTAAAAACTAAAAATACTTTTCAAGTCATACATTTTATAGCATTCCACTTTATCTTTAACATGGTATTTTTTTTATTTTCTCACA
>SJYC01118358.1:0-12846 GCA_006408675.1 Madoqua kirkii | reverse complement strand
TCGAAATATAGTTCACATTGTATATAATTCATCCAGTTAAAGTATGAATTTCAATGATTTTCTGGGTACACTATGGGCTTCTCTGGTGTTTTAGATGGTAAAGGATCAGTATGCAATGCAGGAGACCTGGGTTTAATTCTTAGGTTGGGTACACTATGAATTTTCTAAAATTTTGGTAGAATATATGTAGCATAAAAATTGTCATTTTAACTTTTTAAAGTGTAAAATTTAGTGTCATTAATTTAATTCAAAGTTCCCTGGTGGCTCAGAGGTTAAAGCGTCTGCCTGCAATGTGGAAGACTTGAGTTCGATCCCTGGGTCAGTAACATCCCCTGGAGAAGGAAGTGGCAACCCACTCTAGTATTCTTGCGTGGAGAATCCCATGGATGGAGGAGCCTGGTGGGCTACAGTCCATGGGGTTGCAGAGTCAGATATGACTGAGAGACTTAACATTACATAATATAACATTGTGCAACTATATGCAAAACTTTTCTCATCACCAAAGTAAAAACTGTAGCCATTAAGCAATAATTCCCCATCCTCATAACTTCAACTCCTGAGATCTTGAATCTAATTTATATTTCTATGAGCTCACCAGTTCTAGAAATTTGATATAAGTGGAAGCAAAAATGTGTTCTTTCTATCTGAGTTATTCACTTAGCATAATATTTTTAAGTTCATCCATACTGTGACATGTGTAGGAACTTCATTCTTTTTCATAGCTGAATAATGTTTCATTGCATGTGCATTCAAGATTTTGATTAGCCATTTATCTGTTCATAGACAGTCAGGTCGTTTTTATTTTTTTTCTTTTGTGAATAACATAGCAATGAACATTAGCACATAAGGATCAGTTAAAGTCCGTCTTCATTTCATTTGAATAAATATATCTAAGACAGAGGAACTGCAGCATCATATACAACATCATTCGTTTAGCTTTTTAAGGATCTTACAAATTCTTTTCCATAGCTGCTACATTTCACTGCACAGAGTTCTAATTTCTTCACATTCTTGCCAATACTTGTTGTCTTTGGCTGGGTGTTTATGCTGCTTCTCCTCCATGCATATGTTGAAGCTCTAACTCAAGGTGTAAATGTATTCGAAGAGGTAGATTTTAAGAAAGTAATTTAGAGTAAATGAGGTCATAAGAGTTGAGCATTGAATGTATAGGAGAAGAGACATCAGAGCACTCTCTCTTTCTCACACTCTTGCTCAATCTTGTTCACTCTCTTCCCACACACACATAAAGAAAATGCTATACGAACACAGAGTGAGATTGTGACCACACACAAGTCAAGAGAAGAGGCCTCAGAGTGAAAACTACATTGCTAACATCTTAATCTTATCTGTCTCAGTCGCCAGAGCAATAAGAAAATAAATTTATGTTGTTAAAGCTACCCAGGGTATGGCATTTTAGTATGACAGCCCTAGTAAAGTAATATAGCTGAATGGTGCCAGAGTGGGGTGAGGCTGTAACAAATACCTAAAATATGTATAGGACTTTGAAGCTTATAATAAGTAGAGACAGGAGGAGTTTTGATGTGCATACTGGGATAAAGCCTAGGTTTCAATGAAGAGGCTGTTGGCAAGAATATGGTCATTGAAGGTCATTCTGGAGACATCATCAAAGGAAATGAAAAATTAGTCATTGGAAACTAGAGGAAGAGCAGTACTTCGTACAAAAGTGTCAAAAAACTTAGCTGTCATATTTTAGTGTTGTACCAAAGTATAGCTTGCAAGAAATGAAACTAGATATTTAGCTGAGGAGACTATTAATAATAGTGTTAAAGGGGAATGCACCTCTGACAAACTGGATTTTGTAAGATGGAAATATCCATGCGCTGAGGAAAGACTAGTTTCTTCAATAGATAGTGCTTGATTTTCACCAACACAGGAGTGAAGTTGGACCCTTATATTACACCATATATAAAGATTAACCCCCAAAGTGAAACAAAAAGCTAAATGAGAGGCAAAATTTAAACTCTTTAGAAGAAGGATTATGGATAAATCTTCAAGACCTCAGATTTGGCAATAGTTTCTTACATATAATCCAAAAATAAGAGCAGCAAAATAGACAAATTGAGCTTCATCAAATTTAAAATTTTGTGCATCAAAGGACACTAGAAATAAAGTGAAACTACAGCTTACAGAGTGGGAGACTGTATTTTCAAACTGCATGTTTATGAGATTAGTTCAGGTCAATTCAGTTGCTCTTTGTGACCCCATGGACTGTAGCATGTCAAGCTTCACTGTCCAACACCAACTGCCAGAGTTTGCTCAAATTCATGTCCATCTAGTCAGTGATGCCATCCAACCATCTCATCCTCTGTTGTCCACTTCTCCACCTGCCTTCAAGCTTTTCCAGCATCAGGGTCTTTTCCAATGAGCCGACTCAGCATCAGGTAGCCAAAGTATTGGAGCTTTAGCTTCAGCATCAGCCCTTCCAATGAATACTCAGGACTGATTTCTTTTAGGATTAATTGGTTTGATCTCCTTGCAGTCCAAGGGACTCTCAAGAGTCTTCTCCAACATCACAGCTCAAAAGCATCAATTCTTCAGCTCTCAGTCAGCTTTAAGATCCAACTCTCACATTCATACATGACTACTGGAAAAACCATAGCTTTGACTAGACAGATCTTTGTCTGCAAAGTAATGTCTCTGCTTTTTAAAATGCTGTCTAGGTTGGTCATAGCTTTTCTTCCAAGGAGCAAGTGTCTTTTAATTTCATGGCTGAAGTCACCATCTGCAGTAATTCTGTAGTCCATGAAAATGAAGTCTGTCACTATTTCCATTGTTTCCCCATCTGTTTGCCATAAAGTGAGAGACAAAATGTCATTGCCATGATCTTAGTTTTTTTCATATTATTTTAAACCAGCTTTTTAACTCTTCTCTTTCACTTTTATCAAGAGGTAAAAGAGTTATTTACTTCCTCTTCACTTTCTGCCATAAGGGTGGTATCATATGTATATCTGAGGTTATTGATATTTCTCTCAGAAATCTTGATTCCAGCTTATGCTTCATCCAGCTCAGCATTCCGTATGTTGTACTCTGCAAAGTTAAATTAAAAAGATGACAATATAATCAATAAAGAAATGCAAAACAAATCAATAAGGTGATACTACTTTAAGCTTAGTAAAATGGCTTTTATTTTTTAATGTAAAATAATTATTTTAGTTGTCCCTGGTTGGCATAACAAAACATCATTGACTAGGTAGCTTAAACAATAGAAGTGATATCTCACAGTTCAAGAGGCTGAGAATTCCAAGGTCAAGCTGCTAACAGGTAGGTTTCTAAGACTTTACCTTTTGGCTTGTAAGTGATCACCATGTCATTGTATCATAGTTTTCATAATCTTAGTCTTTCACCCCCTTGGTTAAATTTATTTCTAGGTATTTATTCTCTGTGATGTGATTTTGATGGGACTTTTTTTTTTTTTTTGCTTTCTCTTTCTAGTAGTTTATTATCACTGTTTAGAAATGCAAAAGATTCTGTATGTTAATATTATATCTTGCAAATTTTCTGATTTCTTATATTTATTTTAACAGTGTTTGATTGAAGGCTTTAGAGTTATATATATATATATATATATGTATAGCATATCATCTGCAAATGGTGACAGTTTTATGTCTTCCTTCAATGCTAACCTTATAGGAAGAGTAAGAAGTCGTTTCTCTTCTTGTGTCTTTTGAAAATATTTGAGAAGTTTGCTTGTAATTCTTTTTTAAATATTTGGTAGAATTTGCAAATGAAGACACTCGCTTCTGGGATTTTTGTTAGTAGTGAGAGTTTTGATTATTGATTCAATCTATGTATTTTTCTGTGATTTTATTCTTCTTTTTGAGTCAGCTTAGAAAATTTTGCACTTTCTAGGAAATTCATTTCAACCATATAATCTGTGTATATGAAGTGGTTTGTAGTCATCTTTAATAATTCTTATTTGTGCAGTCATTATGAATGTATTGTTCAGTCACTAATTCATGCACAATCCTTTGCAACCCCATGGACTGCAACAGGTTAGGCTTCCCTGTCCTTCATTGTCTCTTGGAGTATGCTCAAACTAATATCCAATGAATCAGTGATGCCATCCAAATATCTCAATTTCTGTTGCCCCCCTCCCCCTGCCTTCAATCTTTCCCAGCACCAGTATTTTCCAATGAGTCAGCTCTTTGTATCAGGTGGCCTAAGGATTGGAGCTTTAGCTTCAGCATCAGTCCTTCCAATGAACAATCAGGGTTGATTACCTTTAAGATTGACTAGTTTCATCTCCTTGCAGTCCAAGAGACTCTCAAGAATCTTCTCCAATGCCACAGTTCAAAAGCATTATTGTTCAGCGTTCAGCCTTGATTATGGCCCAACTTTCACATCCATACATGACTACTGGAAAAACCATAGCTTTGACTATACGGACCTTGCTGGCAAAGTAATATCTCTACTTTTTAACACCACTTCAATATTCTTCCCTGAAGAACCTCATGAACAGTGTGCACTGCATTAGTGATTTTCAAATATGACTATAATCAGAATTATTTGGAGATGATAAAATATTCAATCTTTCTGAGATGGCAGTTGAGAAATCTGCATTTTTTAGAACAGATAAAATAATTTAATGCAGTCAAGTTTCAAAACAACTATGTACTTTACAATTGGTTTACAGTTATAGATTTGGTGTATCTCTGTTCTTGAACTGGAGAAGGCAATGGAACCCCACTCCAGTACTCTTGCCTGGAAAATCCCAACGACAGAGGAGCCTAGTAGGCTATAGTCCATGGGGTCGCTAAGAGTCATACACGACTGAATGACTTCATTTCAATTTCCACTTTCATGCAATGGAGAAGGAAATGGCAACCCACTCTAGTGTTCTTTTCTGGAGAATCCTAGGGATGGAGGATCCTGGTGGGCTGATGTCTATGGGGTCACACAGAGTTGGACACATCTGAAGCAACTTAGCAGCAGCAGCAGCAGCAGTTCTTGAACATCTTTTTATATGTGTTTGATGATTTTTCATACAAAGATAGTACAGTTTGTTTGGGATAGAAATGCTGTGACATAAAGTTGTCTCACTTCACATCACTGTTCTGACACTTCTTTAGTTTAATGTGCTCTAAATAAAATTACAAGTCATTTTAGCATTTTCAGAAAATCACAGTTCATGTTAGGTTAAGTGTTCTTTAAAGTCCAAACATTTTCTTCTATGAGTCCCATATAAAATCCCAGTGTGGTTAATCTTGGTTTGCCACCCTCCTGCCCTCACCTTTGTCTGCTTTAGTCTGCACCATGTGAACTTGACCTGAACAAACTACAGCACTAAGGTTGCCATGCTCTCCAGAGAGCAAAAAGGAGGAGAGAATTGAGAAGTTGAGGCATTGATTCCCTTTCTGTCTTTTGTTTGTTTGTTCTAGCAGCAGCTGTGTTTCTTTAGGTACATAACTCTGAATAGCAACCTTTCTTCCATGTCTCTGAGTCTATTTTGGTAAAATTGACTACTTCATTTTTACATTCAGACCAAGGGTTGATAACAGTTTCCAGTAGTTGCTAATACTTGGAATCCCAAACGTCTCTTCTTGCTTTTCAGCTGAGTCTTTCTACCATTGTAAAAAAAGAAAAGAAAAACAAATTCCAACAACAACAAACCAAAAAGCCTTCACTGAATTATTTGAACTGAAGTGCTGTATATTTCCTTAATTAAAATCCTATTCATGCAATCTCTGCTGGCTTCCTGCCGCATTTAAATAAACTGTGAACATTGATTTTGCCCCTGAATTCCTTACATGTTTGGACCCTGAGCATCCCTCCCACCTGTTCATATTGTATTCTCCTCATCGCCTTCTGCTTCCCAGGTGGTTCTGTGGTAAAAAGATGCAAGAGAAGCCAATGTAGGAGACTCAAGAGATGCAGGTTTCAATCCCTGGGTAAGAAAGATCCTTTGAAGAAGGAAATGGAAACCCAATCCAGTATTCTTGCTTGGAAAATCCCATGGACAGAGAAGCCTGGCAGCCTACAGTCCATGGAATCGCAAATAGTCTGGCATGACTGAGCAATTGATCTCTCTCTCTCTCTCTCACACACACACACACACACACAAACATTATCATCCAACTTTTCTTACTGTCCCTTTAACCTGCCAAAGCTTTAATATTTTCCTCTATATTTTGTCTGTAATGGGGCTTTTCCTTCAGATCATTAAAAGTTTACATCCATCTGGTCTTTAAAATCACAATTGCCAAGTTGTTTGCTAAATGAAGTCTTCCTGATCCTCTAACTCTTCTGGGCAAACAAAAGAACCAAGGAAAAATAGTTGGAAGTTTCTAAGAGAGAACTTATTTGACCCTACTCCTTGAAAAGGGATAATCAAGTTTTAGATCTTTCTTTATTTTTTCAGTATGTATCTTCCTGAAGAATGTAGGCTGTGAAATTACAAACTTTTGTAATAGGCAGAAGTTTTCTGCACAACCAGTGAAATCTCTATTTCAAAAATAACATTAAACAAATAGTATTTAACCTTTTATGACTTTGACAATATTATTTTAATGGTGCAAGTTTATTTGCATAATCTACATATGTATATTCTGAACTTTATCTTCCCTTAGTATCTATCTGCAGTGTGAATGTGTCTATAAGGCTGGATTTAATGATGCATTTAGTCAGCCCCTCAGCATACACAAAAGTATCTTGTCTTTTTTGTGTTATTTCCATCAAAATGTGTAAACATTTGTTTGATTTAGTAACAACAGGAAAGGTATGAGGAAAGACAAAGTGTCTAGAAGAAAACCCATCAACACACCATTATGATTTATATGGCACAATCTGAAACACCTTTGCAGTATGTTGGTATAAAAAAGTCTATAAAAATGAATGTCTGGGTGGAATTCATTATAGAATGGGATTTACAATAAAGGTGAGTTTTCTGCTTAACAAAGACACACTGAGAAAGCTTCAGAAAATTTGGAAACTTTGGAGACTGGCAAGACAATTTCTGCAACTGATATAAGGCTAACAACTCAAGTAGATAAAGACTGATGCCTTGTTTAGTATCTGGTACAGGTACTTAGTTCAGTACCTTGCATAGCTTTCAGACTTTATCATGGGCAGTAATCACCTTCCTCCTGAGACAAAGCACTTATCTAATTATCCATCAGTTGAAATGTATCAGTACCTTGGAAAACTCTGGGGAAAAGGAGACTCTGTATTCATGTATTACATCAACCAATTGTAATATGTTGACTGTCCAAACTGATGATGTTTGGATTTATTGACCTATGAGTGCGCTTATTTATTTAGATTATAGGAAAGAGCCAGCCTCCACATGTTGAAATATTTTTCCTCTGCTTCAATTGTTTCTTACTGTTAGAGACAAAACTAACTTTAAGACAAAATTAACAAAGGCCATTTATTCATAAATTTGTGATAAAAGAATCCATTTACTATCACTTTTGTTTCAGCAATGTCTCAAAATTATCTGAAAGTGGAGTTAATTTTATAAGGTACAAAAGGGAAATATGGAAGGGCAAGCATTCTATTAAGTTGGGATTTTAGAAAGTTGGGAGTTTTTCCAATTGGTCTTTAGATACATTTGTCAGTCAATTGGCTACAAGGGGGGAGGAAAGTTGTTTGGAAACAATTTGGAAGAAGAAAGTTTATTAAATATCAGGGTCAGAAGATTCTGTATGACCAGCCATTTTTGAAACAAGTAGAGTTGATGGAAGGCTCTTTGTCATCACGCAGTCACAATAATGCATCTGGGGAGTGGAAGTGGTGGCAGGAAGTTTCTCATTGTTCCTGTATGTGCTTTTTGCAAGACATGAGACCTTTCACTTGAACTTCCTCTTCAAAGTTCTGACTACATTTTATGAGTCCCCTTTTAGCATTTAGAGGCTATGGTTAAATACATTTTCAACCCAAATGACAACCAGATTTTCAAGCTGCCATTTCACAAAGAAAGATCATGAACTTTAGTGAGTGGCTTAATTTTACATTGCTAAGGAAAAGAGAGGCTGGATTTGAATCTAAGTTTCTTTTGCTCCAAAACTCAAAAGCCTCCCCTGCTGTGAGGTTTTGTCTTTTTCCCAAGTCAAAGGGAAATAATGGAGGGGAACTTTTGAGCCAGAAAATTGCATCTTTACATTTCAGTGAAAGAGCCTGTGGCCCAGAAGAAAAAATGGACTTGCTATAGAGCATACAGCTAATTAATGACAGATCACAGAACTAATAATAAGGAAGATTAACACTGAATTCCCAGGCTCCCAGACTCATCTGCTGCAGCTCTTTCTGTTATGAGCTGTGTGACTTTCTTGAGGTTATGAATGAAGTGGTCATATGTCACAATATATTGCTTTAACTTTGCTGGTCAGAAACACAGTACAAGAGGGTTATAATGATAACCTACCTCACCAGGTTATTATTAAGAAGATTAAATTAAAAATTAATATAGGTAAAGCTCTATCCCAATATCTGGGATAAAATTGGGAGCTGCTTATGTGTCAAGCAGGATAGCAACATTGAAGTGCTCTTGGTTTGTACTTCCTGGTGCACCTGCCTTAATTTTCTGTGGAAGTGTCTCATTCATATCTCATTTTGATTTAAGACAGACATAGATACCTTCCAGCAAAGCTCTTCTCACCCACAGCTCAACACCTATGTATAGTTTTGTTTGGATACTGCATAGCATCTGGATAAAATCAGAAGCGTAATACAGGCCATTTAAGTCTAGAGGAAATGCCCCTTTGGATTTATGCTTAGAAATGCAAACCCAATGGATTTCTGAGCAAGAGATACTGCTGGCTTATCCTCCAAACTAGGTTTAACAGATGACAACGATCCAATTTATTTAAATCAATGTGCATTGATTTATAGCTGATGTTTTTATTCTTATATATTATGTCTTCTTAGAAGGGTATCTTTACTTTATCACTTAAATTTACTTGTTTGCTCCAAAAAGAAATAAGCTTCTTTCAGATATATGCTGAAGGCAAGAAATTGCTGATTTAAGTCTCAGAACAATTCACATGTAATATTATATTGAGTTGCTTCATTCCTTTAGTCACCTTTCTAATATAATGAATTCCAACATACAAACTCCCTAATAAATCAATCTTAAAGATTATCCTCTGTGTTACCAAAGGTCTGGCATCTAAATTTATTCAGCTCCTTTTAATACCCCTCAACATATACACAGACACACAACTTCTGATACTGTAGAGCACAAAAGAACCACCAGTTAAGGTCTTAACAAAGGTGAGCATCTTCTATTAACTTCTGCTGCTCTGATCCTGCAAACTGACTGAATATTTTTTTTCCTGCAAGCTTTCCCTGTTCAGCCAGAGGACAGAAGGTTAGGGTATCAGGAAAAACTCTGGGTATGTGTGTACATGTATATTTATAATTCTTACATATGTATTATATGGATGTGTAGATTAAGAAGATTAATTTTACATGAAATAAATATCAATATATACTAGACATACACTATATACATTTATAGAATATGTTTATGAACATAATGATGCCTGAAAAGACTCACTGATAATGGGAAATTTCACAAAGTTTGGGGAAGAATCCCATTTGTCCAAATAATTTATAATCCTTCTATATATTTAAAAATTTTTTCAACTTCAATAGTCTTCAAAAGAAACCTAATCTTTGCTTTTTTGAAAGTAGAATGCTACAGTGGAAAGAACACAAACTTGTCTAAGAGTCTCAGTTCTGTAATTTACTGGCTATAAGAGGAGAGCGAAAAAGTTGGCTTAAAGCTCAACATTCAGAAAACGAAGATCATGGCATCTGGTCCCATCACTTTATGGGAAATAGATGGGGAAACAGTGGAAACAGTGTCAGACTTTATTTTTGGGGGCTCCAAAATCACTGCAGATGGTGACTGCAGCCATGAAATTAAAAGATGCTTACTCCTTGGAAGAAAAGTTATGACCAACCTAGATAGTATATTCAAAAGCAGAGACATTACTTTGCCAACTAAGGTCCATTTAGTCAAGGCTTTTTCCATCAGTCATGTATGGATGTGAGAGTTGGACTGTGAAGAAGGCTGAGTGCTGAAGAATTGATGCTTTGGACTGTGGTGTTGGAGAAGAGTCTTGAGAGTCCCTTGGCCTGCAAGGAGATCCAACCAGTCCATTCTGAAGGAGATCAGCCCTGGGATTTCTTTGGAAGGAATGATGCTGTAGCTGAAGCTCCAGTTCTTTGGCCACCTCATGCAAAGAGTTGACTCATTGGAAAAGACTTTGATGCTGGGAAGGATTGGGGGCAAGAGGAGAAGGGGACGACCGAGGATGAGATGGCTGGATGGCATCACGGACTCGGTGGATGTGAGTCTGGGTGAACTCTGGGAGTTGTTTATGGACAGGGAGGCCTGGCGTGCTGCGATTCATGGGGTCGCAAAGAGTCAGATACGACTGAGCGACTGAACTAAACTGAACTGATTGCCTTGAGCATGTTACTCAATCTTTCTGACCCTTAACCTCCACAGTAGGTATAGGGGGCTAAAATTCATCATATTATTGAGAATAATAAATGCCTCTTGAGCCCCCAGCATGTCTAGATTGCAGAAAACCTTCAGAAAATTATTTTCCCTTATTTCAAGGGTAACAGGGGCGTAAAGAGTCACTGAATGTTGTATCCCTGGCATAAACTCAGAAAAATATTTGAATTCTCCCTTCAGCAGGCCCTGTGCTCCTTGCTCACAGCCAGGAGAGCAGGAAGATAGATGGAGTTGTACTTTGGAAGTCAATGTGCTCTATAAATTCCAGGTATTGTTCTTATATATCTCAACTCTTGATGATCTATTCAAGTCTCTGAAATTCTTTTAATCCTCAGGATTTCACAGCACTTGATTTTTATTAATACACAGATGGATTCTTGTCTTCCTATTTTTTCCTCTGCCTTAGGCTACCACTATTTCTGCTTTTCCTCAGTACTTGGGAGTGACACTTTCCTAAACCTCAAGCAAGGCTTATGTCTACTTCATAAGCAACAAGAGATTTGGAAGAGAGATCAAATGGATAAGCCAAAGAAAAGCTTTCTCACTAATCCTCTATCACCTTTCTTTAAGGTGAGAAATTCAGACATCTAAGCTTCTCCTCCTGTCTCTGCTTATGATTAGTACCTAATGACACTTCTAGAGCTTGCTTAATGTGATATCTCTCAGGAAGGCTTCAGAAACATCTGTGACCTGAAACATTCTGGCTGGGTTAAATTCCCACTCTGTGCTATCTCCACACTATTTCTTTGTTTGTTCTTCAAGAACATGAGTTGCTTTGAAGGCAGACTATGGTTCTGGTCCCTGATATCTCAGGATCAGGTGTAAAGCTAGTGTTCAGTAAAATCTGTTGTATTAATTAGTTCCTTTTGGTGGGAACAGGAATGCATCCAGAACTCACTGCAGTAGAGTTCTGTCAGCACTGTTCACTCTGTTATTTCCAAAGAGGGCTCTTAATACCTTCTAAATATATAAGTGAAAATACAAAGTCAAAACTTTGTCAGAAACACTTTTAAAAATGCTTTAATAGCTTTACAGATACATAGTTAAAATACCATATAAGCCATTCATTTAAACAGCATAATTTATACAAACTCAGTGGACATGATTTTGAGCTAACTCTCGGAGATAGTGGAGGAACGGAGAGCCTGGGATGCTGTAGTCCCTGGAGTCACAAAGAGTTGAACATGACTTAGTGACTGATGAACAACAAAATTATAGTCACAAACATATGCAACATCATCATTTTAGTCGATTTAAGAATATTTTCATCGCCTGTATAAAACACCCTGTATCCTTTAGCAAAGACAGCCTTCTTTCATCCTCTTTCTCCAGCCATGCTGCTGCTGCTGCTAAGTTGCTTCAGTTGTGTCCAGCTCTGTGCGACTCCATAGACTGCAGCCCACCAGGCTCCCCTGTCCCTGGAATTCTCCAGGCAAGAACACTGGAGTAGGTTGCCATTTCCTCCTCCAATGCATGAAAGTGAAAAGTGAAAGTGAAGTCACTCAATTGTGTCTGACTCTTTGCAACCCCATGAACTGCAGCCCACCAGGCTCCTCCGTCCATGGGGTTTTCCAGGCAAGAGTACTGGAGTGGGGTGCCATCGCCTTCTCCGTCCTCCAGCCATAAGCAGCACTAATCTATTTTCTGTCTTTATAGATTTATCTGCCAGAAATATTTCTTGTAAATGGAATGATAAAATGGCTATGCTTCTGTGGTTGGCTTCTTTCACTTAGTACAAAGTTTTCATGGTTCATCTAATTAGCACGTATCAACACATCATTTTTTATAGATTAGTATTGTTCCCTTGTGTAAATATACCACACTTTGCATTACCTATTCATCAGCTGATAGACCTTTGGGCTTCACTTACAAGTGCTTGGATGACATATGCTTTGTTTGTTTTGAATTTATACCTGGGACTAGAATTTCTAGATCATTGTGTAAACTTTAGGTTTAATTTTATGAGGAACATAAAATGTTTCAAAGCAGATGCAACATTTATGGTTGGACAAGGCTGAGCAAATGAACAAGGGACCAAACAAGTCACCCACTTAAAATGTACAATTCAGTGTTTTTTGTTTGCTTATCTATTTGTTTTAGTATGAGCCATACTTCCTGGAGAAGGGAATGGCAACCCACTCCAGTATTCTTGACTGGAGAATCCCATGGACAGAAGAGCCTGGCGGACCACAGTCCCTAAGGTTCCAAATAGTTGAACACAACTGAGGTGACTTAGCAGTCCATGGGGTTGTACAGAGTTGGACACGACTGAAATGACTTAGCAGCAGCAGCAGCAGCAGCAGCAGTCATACTTTCTCATTTTTTTTTGGGGGGGGGGTCTAATTTTTTTTTTTTTT
>SJYC01118357.1:0-20991 GCA_006408675.1 Madoqua kirkii | reverse complement strand
TAAATTAGGTCATTTTAAATTACATGTAGTAATTTTGAAAATAAATTTCTCTTCTCTATTTAGGATTTGTTGTTTCTGTTTATTGTTGTGTGTTTGCTTAGTAACTTGTGAAATAATTCTGTAAAGTCTATATTTTTTGCCATGTAAGTATAATGAAGTCTACTTGGACATCTTAATATCACTTAATAATTTAATGAAAATTTGCTTAAATGTCTGGAACTAGCAAGTATCTTAGACTTTGTCAATAGGCTCTATGTGTTTTGGGGCAGCTGTTAAACACTAAGCGAGCAAGTTGACAATTCAGCTTTTACTTTCTGCATGTGTAGGACCTCAAGTTTTGTAAGGAATCTGCCTGCCAGTGCAGGAGACACAGGAGACATGGATTCCATCCGTGAGTCAAGAAGATCCCCTGGAGAAGGAAATGGCAATCCACTTCAGCATTTTTGCTGTGATAACCACATGGACAGAGAAACCTGGCAGGCTATAGTCCATGGGGTTTCAAAGAGTCAGACACAACTGAACATGCATGTGGGTGTGCATACACACACACACACAAGATACAGAACACCTTATGGAGTCTTCTGACCATGTGCCTTGCCCTTAGCAAGTGTAGAGTACACCGACTTCTATAATCCCAAGAATATGCCAGAGCTTTTTAAAGCCTCCTATGAATATCTCATTCCCGAGTTTTTCCTTAAAAAATTTTTGTACAACTATTATTTGTTCAAACTTCCATCCATTGCCTCTAGCAGCTGTAATGTTAAAGAAATGTTACTTCTTTTTTTAACCAAAGACCCAAGGAAGAGGCTATTCACAAAGACTGAGTTCCAAGTTAGGACAAAGGAAGACATACTAGAGAGTGGGGAACTGCCAGAGAAGGCAATAATAGCAATTCTTGAAAACAGTGATTTGAAAGAGCACCAATCCCATTTTGCCTCCTCCAGTGGCCATTCTGCAAGTTTTACCATGACTGTTGGTTGTTCATTTTAAGGCTACCATGAAGCTGGGAATAAAATAGCAGACACTAAAATACTATATGTTTCATTCTTACTCTTGAATTTCAGCCACTTTTATTAAATAAGCATTCCTTGAATGGCTACAAGATTTTGGTCAATTTCCAAACTTAAAAGTTAACCTGACAATTTTTTTCTGGTTCTCTTGTTGTCTTTATAAAGCAGATTTTTGCATTTTTTTGAGTTCTTAGTTTGGCATTTTCACTGACAACCACTCTCCTACCAAGTTGTGAATTTTTAAAATAGTGTTTCAGTTAATTGTTTTCAGATATTGCAAAATATTGCATCTCTTCATGGGGGATAGATGATGGGGGAGTGTGTCATTTCCTCAGTTCTGTCCCATCACAACAAAAATTTGAAGTGACACATGGGCCAGCGTTACAGCCCTCGGATGGACCAGTGTTACAGCTCTTGGATGGGCCAGTGTTACAACTCTGTGTTACAGATCAGTTTTATTTAGAAAGTAAAGGAAAATACATTCTTGAGGTGTGAAGGAATGCTGACCCAAAAGACTTGACGGGAAGAGAGGCCCTGGCCCAATTTTGGCTGATCTTTTTATGTTTTTTCTCCTGCCCAGGGCCTGCCCTATGTAAACTGGGCTAGGCAGGAGTGCTGTTTGTTTTATCTGAGGCCCTCACTCTATTCCTCGGACCTTTCTTTGTTCTATCTTTGTGTGGCTTATCCCTTCTTTGTCGTTTAGTCACAGTCATTTTGGACTCTCCATTTTCCTATTCTAACTACCTAACATTCCCCCGTAAAGAGATGGGAGGCCTAATTCTTTGGAAATAGGGGTATCAAGGTCTTTCTGGCTACTTCCTGCTGAACCGAGATGACGAGGGACATTGGGTATCCCCCTCTTGCTAGTATCAATCCTCAGAGTCCTTATAGTGGTGTCCAACTAAGAGTGAGTAATACTTTCTGTGGTCAGTTGTAGTTTTATATATCCTTTGTGAATTGGCACTGCATGTTGTAGCTTGTTGACAGATGTATTGAGTGTTCCCTTCTGTGTCCTTCCATGACTTGACTCATGAGTAGTGAATCCAGGAGTCATGTCCTGGTACATTGACGGCTGTGGAGGTAGAAAGTATGACAGGGTAGGGGCCCTTCCATGTGTGCTGGAGTTGAGCCTTTGGAGACCCATCTTTCCTGACTTTATTTATGACTTGAATCTTTGAAGGATATAGAGATGACTCTTTAGAATCTTTTGAGTCCTAGTTGACACCCCACAAGCATATATCCTGCTGGAATTGCTCAATGGCCATTGCATAAGACTGGAGGGTCTTATTGGCAAGCGGGACAAGAGGAGACCTCTTGCCCAATAGTTGTGTGAAGGCCTGCTCCTCTGAAGGAACTCTTTAGTAATCTTTGAAAGGCCTTCTCCCCTAAATGAGTGGTGGCATGTAAGGAGTAACCTTCCATAGGAGGTTCCCAGGCAGAAAAGGAGCCTCTCCTTTTGAAACCACCTCATATGACCCTCTTGAAAGCCCTCACTCTTAGCTTTAAGAGTCTCACCTTCAGTATATGAAGGGGTTTCTGGCAAATTAGTCTGTGGAACTAAGGTTACTATTGCTAAGTCGCTTCAGTCGTGTCCAACTCTGTGCGACCCCATAGATGGCAGCCCATCAAGCTCCCCCATCCCTGGGATTCTCCAGGCAAGAACACTGGAGTGGATGGCAATCCCTATTAGGTCATTGATCTATAATGCTGCTCTCTTAGATGCCTGATCAGCTGCTTGGTTCCCTTATGCCACTTTGATGCTTCTTTTTCTATGTCCTTTACAGTGGAAGACTGAAACCTCAGTGGGCAGATGGACTGCCTCCAAGAGCCTAAGGATTTGATTACCTTATTTGATTGGGGACCCTCAGGTGGTCAAGTGTCCTCTTTCTTTCCAAATAGCAACATGTGCATGTAACATCACAAATACATACTTGGAGCCAGTGCAAATGGCTACTCTTTTTCCTTTTCCCAGCTCTAAAGCTCAAGTCAGGGCTATGAGCTCAGCTAATTGTGCTGAAGTACCTGGTGGCAAAGGTTTAGCCTCTATGGTCTCAAAATTGGAGACTACTGCATATCCAGCTCTCTTTTTCCATCCAAGACAAATCTGCTGCCATCAATGTACCATATTTCCTCAGGATTGGTCAAAGGATCATCTGACAATGCCTCATGGGGCTTTGTCCAGTGGTCCAAAGTTTCTAGGCAAGAGTGAAAGAAAAGAGATCTCTCAAGGGGTGGCAGGAGTGTAGCTGGGTTAAGAAACTCACAAATGGATATAGTCAGGCCTAGGTTTTCCATCAGCACTACTTGATGTCTTAGGATCCTTTGCTCAGACATCCATAAATGGCCTCTCCCATTCAGGAGTTGTTTCTCTTTTTGGTTGGTAAAAATAGCTTGCCCCCAAGAGAGAGTTTTAAAGCATCTTCTATCAGGACTGCAATAGCTGCAAAATTTCAAAGGCAAGAAAGATCTCTTCCCAATAAGGGTGTAGGACACTCAGGGACCATCAGAAACTGGCAGGAAAATATTTGTCCATGTCAGCAACAAAGAAGTGCTTGGGTGAACCTTTTGTAATTGTTTGCCCTATAATACCCCAAATGGTACAAGTTTGAGAGGAGAAAACTCTGGAGTAGGACTTCAGGAAAAAGTAGGTAGTCCCTGTGTCAATCAAGAAATTCTCACAACTACCTACCACATCCAGCTGTACCCTTGGCTCTGGCCCCATGATGGCTATCTGTGACAGGCAGGCTTGCTGGAGTGGGCCAATTTAGTCCTGTTGAACCATCGTGAAGGAAGGCTTGGTGCTTGACCTGGAGGCTTTTGGGTGCTGAGGGCAGAAAGCTGTCCAATGTACCAATTGAAGACATTGTAGCAAGCTGTTTTGGAGGATTCTCATGGTTTGGACACTCTTTGGCCCAATGTCTCACCAGTCTACAAATTAGGCATTTCCCTCATGCCTTGTCTTTTAAAGACTCAGGGTTTGTCATAGGGCTTCCCTGGAGGGTAGCCAGCACCTGGGCCTGCCTTGTTTCTTTCCTTTTCTCCCTTTCTTGGGCCTTGGCTTCTCTCTCCTGTGCTCTGTTATAAAAAGTATTGGTAGCTGTCTGGACCATCTCATCTAAAAAGGCAACAGGGCCCTGCTACTGTAGTTGGCGTGACTTTATCCTGATGTCTGACACACATTGGGACAGGAATTTGTCTTTTAAAATAACCTGTCCTTCATAAGAGTCCAAGTCCAGATTGGTAAACTTTCAGAAGGCTTCTTTTAGCCTTTCCAGAAAGGCAATGTGATTCTCATTGGATTCCTGAGATATTGCTGAAATTGGTCACAGTCCCACAGGTGATAGGCTTTCTTCTATTTCTATTGGTGGACTTCCTTAGGGGTGAGTCTTTCTGAAATTTATCCTACACAGTACTGTCACAATCTGAGAGCCAACTATCCCCAGGTCAGGGTGCAGAGTCCCAGGCAAGCTGAGGCACGACAGCCTCCTGGAGATTGAATTCCCAAGCAGGTTCGCCTTCTGAGAACTGGGCCTCTCAGCAGGTCAAGGCATATTGACCTCCTGGTACCCCTGGACTAGCAGATCCTTGAGCAGGTTGAAGTGTAACAGCCTCCCAGGGACCAGATCCCTAGTCAAGTCAACTTTCTATAACCCTGGGCTGATGGATCCCCAAGCAGGCTGAGATATGACAATCTCTTGGGGACCAGATCTTTAGGCAGGTTGAGGCAGATCAACCTCCTGGGACCTCCTGGGCTGGAGTTGAGCATCCCCAAGGTCTCCAGCATGACCAATGCTGAGTGCTTACTTACCTTATATGCAGAGTACATCATGAGAAACTCTGGGCTGGATGAAACACAAGCTGGAATCGAGATTGCCAGGAGAAATAGCAATAACCTCAGATATGCAGATGACACCACCCTTATGGTAGAAAGTGAAGAGGAACTAAAAAGCCCCTTGATGAAAGTGAAAGAAGAGAGTGAAAATGTTGGCTTAAAGCTCAACATTCAGAAAATGAAAACCATGGCATCCGGTCCCATCACTTCATGGGAAATAGGTTGGGAAACAATGGAAACAGTGTCAGACTTTATCTTTTTGGGCTCCAAAATCACTGCAGATGGTGAATGCAGCCATGAAATTAAAAGACGCTTACTCCTTGGAAGGAAAGTTATAACCAACGTAGATGGCATATTCAAAAGCAGAGAACTTACTTTGCCAATAAAGATCTATCTAGTCAAGGCTATGTTTTTTTCTGTGGTCGTGTATGGATGTGAGAGTTGGACTGTGAAGAAAGCTGAGTGCTGACAAACTGATGATGCTTTTGAACTGTGGTGTTGGAGAAGACTTGTGAGAGTGCTTTGGACTGCAAGGAGATCCAACCAGTCCATGCCGAAGGAGATCTGTCCTGGGTGTTCTTTGGAAGGACTGATGCTAAAACTGAAACTCCAATACTTTGGCCACCTCATGAGAAGAGTTGACTCATTGGAAAAGACTGTGATGATGGGAGCGATTGAGGGCAGGAGGAGAAGGGGATAACAGAGGATGAGCTGTCTGGATGGCATCACCGACCCAACAAACATGAGTTTGGGTGAACTCTGGGTGTTGGTGATGGACAGGGAGGCCTGGCCTGCTGCAACTTATGGGAAAAGACTGTGATGATGGGAGCGATTGAGGGCAGGAGGAGAAGGGGATAACAGAGGATGAGCTGTCTGGATGGCATCACCGACCCAACAAACATGAGTTTGGGTGAACTCTGGGTGTTGGTGAGGACAGGGAGGCCTGGCCTGCTGCAACTTATGGGGTTGCAAAGAGTCAGACATGATTGAGTGACTGAAGTAAACTGAACTGAATTTTAACTTATTGCTTGTTTGTTCACCACAGATGGAAATAGATATCATGATGTAAACCAATTCAAGCGTGTGCCCCGAGACTGGGAACCTGGTGAAATAGCCACAAGCCTTAATCTCTTATTTCTCTGAAAGAATGTAAGTCAATGATTTCCTCCCCTAGTCCTCCATAAGAGCAGCCTAGGGTGCTTTCCAATAGTAAACTTTTCCTTGTCATAAACCCACTTTAGGTAATAACAGAAGTAATGACAAAGGAGTAGGTTATCTGGTCCTGTTAGAGGCATTAAGAGTATTTTAATAACAGGCTGGGTAGAGCGACGTTGCTTACAAGGGGGCAGGATCCTGGTTGTAGGAGTGAGTAAGTGGCTTAAGAACAAATTGATAAAAGGCAACAGACCAGATGTTCCACAAAAGTGGAGTGGAGATTTGATCCAAGGATATATTTGTAACTTTAGGAGAAGGGTGGTAAGGGCTAAATCCCAAAGTGGCAAACACTCTCCCTGGAAGCCCAATTGCCCTAGAAAGGATGCCAAAAGATGGACTTCTAGCAGGCACTGTGTGTCTGTCACCCATTTTAGCAGGTTCGCTGAGAGATGCTATTGTTGCACATGTTGTAGGAAACATTGGAGATAAAGGCCTGAATATCTAGAGAGATTGGATATTATACAGTATTTCCTCCCAAGGGCCAATTATTTTCTAGCTGTACCCCAAGAAGATTGTAGAGGCAACATTGTGAATCTGGATGGGGCTCAGGAAAAGAGCATGAAACAGGAGGGAAGAGGGCAGGGCAAAACTTTTGAAGGAATGATATAGCACAAGGGCATAACATAAGCCAATTAAAATCAAGTGGGTCCAAGATGACAAGCCAAATTCAACTAAACCTTGATACCCAATCTGTAAGCTAAATGACACACTCAGAGGTGGCAAGATTGTTCCATGGCATGCTAAAAGACAGAGGAGTGAGTGACTCCCCAGTGGTTGGGATGATCCTCCCACTCATTAGCATATGAATTCACCCAAAACCTAGCCACACCACATTCCAAGGTCGCAGGACTTACCCTCTGTGTTGCCCCACACCCTGAAGAGTGTGCTTCTCTTTGAATCTGAACAAATCCACCTCTTACCTATCGCTGTGTCTCTCACTGAAATTTTACAGTGAGACATCAGAGCCTGAGCTTCATTAGTTCCTGAGGCCAGGAACCATGGGTTTTGGCTGGGCTCAAGTTCTGAGAGAGAGGAGCTGAAGGACAGGAGGAAAAAGCAGTGGGGAAAACATGCTGAGGAATCCCCTTCATAACCTGCCAGAAAATCTGCTAAATACTTGACCCGTACTCACAGTTTTCATTGGCCTGATCCTTGGCACAAAGATTAGGGACAGAAAACCCCCCACTGGCTTGGGTAACAGCTACTGGGGCCCAGCAGATAGTGGAGACTTTGGGATACAATGAGGAAGAACCCCTGCCAGAGCCTCTCAATTGCACCCACTGCTGCTCATCTGTTCAAAGGGGTTTAAGGGAAAAAGAAACAAGAGATTGTAAAGGAATTAAGGTTTTGTTAGGCATATGTCCTTCCAGCCACAGGAACAAGGACCTCCTACCTTAACTGGAGGTCTTCTGGAATCCGAGACTCAGCCATGTGAGCTTTCTGCTGAATTCTTTTTTCACTGTCCCAATTGCCAGAACACTGGGCTTCTTGTCACTTCCTCTCCACTGAGTTTTCTTCATGTTCAGCTTCCACCATGGGAGCTTTTGCCAAGCTGGGCTCCTGATTTCCTTGGACTGCAAGGAGACCCAAGCAGTCCATCCTAAAAAAAAAATCAATTCATTGGAAAGACTGATGTTGAAGTTGAAACCCCAATATTTGACCACCTGATGAGAAGAGCTGACTCATTTGAAAAGCCTCTGGTGCTGGGAAAGATTGAGGGCAGGAAGAGAAGGGGACAACAGAGGATGAGATGGTTGGATGGCATCACTGACTCAATAGACATGGATTTGGGTAGACTCCAGCAATTGGTGATGGACAGGGAGGTCTGGCATGCTGTGGTTCATGGAATAACAAAGAGAAGGACACAACTCAGCAGCTGAACTGAACTGAAATGTCCTTGGACTCCTCCTTGTGGGGGTCTCACCACTGAGGTTGTTTCAGCCAAGTTAAGTCCAAGAAGCAGCCCTATAGATGTGTGTGTGTGTGTGTGTGTGTGTGTGTGTGTGTGTGTATGTGTGTGTGTGTGTGTGTGTGTGTGTGTGTGTAACTTCCTCGGTTCTGTCTCATTGCAAGAAAAATTTGAAGCAATGCATGGACCAGCGTTATAGCCCTTGGGCGGACCAGTGTAACAGCTCTTGGATGGGCCAGTGTTACAGCTCAATTTTATTTAGAAAAGAAAAGAAAAATACATCCTCGAGGTGAGAGGAATACTGACCCAAAGGACTCAAAGAGAAGAGAGGCCTTGGCCCAATTTTGGCTGCTCATTTTGTGTGTGCGTGTTTGTTTGTTTTTTTATTTTTCCCTTGCCCAGGGCCTGCTCTATGTAAATTGGGCTATCCAGGAGTGCTGTTTTGTCCAAGGTCCTCAGATAAAAGGTTCTCGGACCTTTCTTTGTTCTATTTTTGTGGGCTTTTCCCTTTGTCTTTTAGCAATGGCCATTTTAGACTCCTTTCTCCTTTTCTAACTACCTAACAACTGTTTTCAGATTTCACAAAATATTGAATTTCTGACATGTCATTAAACTGATTTGTCTGTCATTAAACTGATTCATTCACCGTTCATTCATCCTTACCTAATGCTATATCCCAGCCATAACAAGCCATTTGTTGTTTCTCTAACATGCTACAGCCAAGCATTAGCTTTTAAATCTGAACAACTTACTCTCTCTGTTCAAATATCTTATTCTACTTCCTGCCATTGACCAAGACAACTTCTATTTCTGAATGGTGATTGCAATTTTTATGCTTGATATTTTACTATATTTTTTAACAGTGAACTCAACACTTTTAATATTTTATTTTTTAAAAAACAATGATTTGGAGAACCTGAATCCAACTTTGGAATATTCATAAGTGTCTTCAGTAGACTGATTTACCTTCAGAGGATATTGATGTCAAGGGAAGGCAAATCAAGATCTACAGAAGATCCACAGATATCCTCTTACATGCAGAGAACGTGGCTACACAAGAGGTCTTACTTATTCTTGCTAAACAAGGGCAGGATTCCTCTGGCAGCAACCAGAGCAACCTCAGGCTACGACAAACATTTTTTCTAAGCTGTTTTGCCATAACAACAGAGGTACTTATTGTGAAACTTATCTCCCATTTCCCTTATGGCTGAATCCAAATACAGTGATTCTTCATCTCTGCTGTCTACCATAGAAAATGATTCTGGTGACAATTGTATGACACTGTCTTCTTCATGATGCTTAACATCATAAAAATTTGACCAGTGTCTTTTTAGCATGCACTTAACAACACTGCCCACTTTCTAAACAGAGAAAAATATTCTTTCATCTTTAGAATCTCAATAAAAGCCATTTTACTCTTACTTTTCACACTATTTAATAAAGTTTCTAAATACAAGGATACTTGAAAGTGAAAGAGAAAATGAAGTAGCTCAGTCATATCTGACTCTTTGTAACCCCATGGACTGTTGCCTGCTAGGCTCCTCCCTCCATGGGATTCTCCAGGCAAGAATACTGGAATGGGTTGCCATTTCCTTCTCCAGGGGATCTTCCCAACCCAAGGATCAAACCTGGGTCTCCCACATTGCAGGCAGACACTTTAACTTCTGAGTCACCAGGGAAGCCTTAGTAAACTATATTTTGGAAAAGAGGGCATATTCGAGTTAAATTATAGACTGTCTGTGCCAGTGTCTTTTAGTCTTAAATATGTTTGTACATTATATAACCTTATTTCCTTTCCATAATCTGAAAATGGCCTGAAACTCTCCTGTAAGCATCAATAAGCACTTTGCCCACCATTCCTTTTCAATATCACAAGAATTGGTACATTTAAAAGTTTTGTCTAGATTTTCATAATCCTAATTTCTTAATCTCTCTGAGTCCTTGATGTCTAAACCTTCCTTCAGTTCAGATTAAAATGGGACCATTAATTCTGTTCAATTCTAGTGCCTGCAGGCTATGACTCTAATTTCATATTTCCAATGTTTGTATATTATTTCCATGCTGTTATTCTATATGCCATTCTGATTTTTGCTGATCAACTCCAGCCTGAAGCCTTCCCAAGCATTTTCTGCTTCAAACTCAACCTAAATGAACACATGAGTGCTCATGAAGTCTACCTTGTCCTCTTGGTCTACATTCTGAAAATTTACCATGCCACTTCTCTTAGGCAGGCTCCCCAAAACACTCCCAGACCCTGCTTTTCTGGGATCAGATTAAGATGCTCAGCCATCAGGCTAGGGTGTCCTGATTTGTTTTCTTATTTCTGCAAGTTGCCATTTCCAGAACATATGATCTCAAGCACTTCCAATGAAAAATCTAAACGGTATCTTACAATGAAAAAAAGAAAACCAGCAAAAGAAGGAGAAAAGAAACAAACAAACAAAAACTATTCTGCCAAATAATTCAATGAGCTACAACTTCAAGGAGTTTATAGATAGGAAAACAATTAGCAAACCAGAAAGGTTAGCTACACAAAACAACTCTTGTCTAGTACCTTCTTTTAGATGGAGCCCCTGAATGACAATGAGTCACTGCTACAAAAAAACTTGTTCATTGTCTCCTAGAACCAGAATGGGGTGCATTATGGTTCTGCTGAAGGTACACTTATTTCTGGTCCTATCTTTCTATTTTCGTCTCTGCTTTCTTGCCCGTCTCAGATCTTGTTCTCAATGCCTCTGAACCATTACCTTTCACCAAGTGAAAGTGCCAGTCATGTCTGACTCTTTGTGACCCCATGGACTATACAGTCCATGGAATTTTCCAGGCCAGAATACTAGAGTGTGTAGCCTTCCCCTTCTCCAGGGGATCTTCCCAACCCAGGGACTGAACTCAAGTCTCCTGCATTACAGGCAGAGTCTTAACCAGCTGAGCCACAAAGGAAGCCCAAGAATACTGGAGTGGGTAGCCTATCCCTTTGCCAGTGGATCTTCCTGACCCAGGAATTTAACCTGGAATGTTCTCTCTAAACATGATTCTTTATGACCAGAATGCTTTTCCCTAGTCTTTCTTTGCTCCTTACTCTTACAAACTCAGCTCAGGCATATCTGGCAGGCAAATGTGTCAAACTCCTTCTTTTATGCTCCAGATATGCCCTTCCTCTATCTCTTCTGCTAATTTGATCACTGTTATTATAATTGTCATTTACTTCTCTGTTTCCACTATCAGAAAGGGATCTCTTTGAAGCTATTCCCATATGTCTCCCACCATATTCCCCAACAGAAGTTAATTAAATACCAAACTAAGACTTCTTTGTATGTATGGTGAGAATGCACACACACACATATGTGTGCTCACACACACACACACACACACACACACATGTCCATATTTTGATTATCATTGTCAAGCTGTATTGAAAAATTTACACTTAACTAGATACACCCCCAAAACTCTCACACAAGAGCTTTTCTTTCTCCCAGAAGAGTGGTTTTGCCCCATTTTAGTTTCAGTTTTAAAGCCACTAACCCTTCTTTTTCTTTGCACAAACTGCCAGTCTTAAAAGAGTGTTGAGAATGACATCGAGCACAAATGAACAATGCCAGTGCAGAAGAGCCACTGTCATTTAAAATGCATTTCAAATGGTAGAGCTCTGATGGATTCACTTCTCCTGCTTGTCCTTGAAAACCAGCAGGGGCACCCGTGTTGGGTAGTAATTGTTCTGCCTTGCTTGAAGGCATAGCACTTGACTTATAAGACATTGATTCATTTGGATCTTGTGTCTAGTCCAGCCCGAGGGCATTCCCCACTGTTGAAATTGACATGGAACAGGAATAGATAAATGTGTGAAGTCTGGGGCTTTGGGGAACCCTGAGGCTGCTATTGATGAGGCAGTAGCTGTGGAAGTTGGTTCTTGTGGCTCTTCTCCACTACAGAGAAGGCAGACTGACTCCCGACTAGAAGTGAAACCACTTCCACGACCAGCATATTGAAAACCATCTTTGCATAGCTTCAGAGGGAAAGAGAAACATTGGGGAGCTTCCAGAATTAACAGATGGAGACTAGAAATAAAATCAGCAAAGGAGAATGTGTCTTCTTGGGTCCTCAGGCTCTGTGTTCCTTCAACATATGGAAGTTCAGCCCATTTACTTTTTAACCCTGTGTAACCCTAACATCACTAAAACCCCTTCAAAATTCAGTGAGAACTCGAATCAAGATACCCTTCTATCTTTTGCTAAACAATTCTGGATAATGTATATCTTTCCTGCTTCTGAACTCATCAATATGAAGATGGTCAAAGCTTGCTTGTTCCTAGAACTACTTGTTCCTAGAAAATACAACTGCACCTCAGTTACTTTAGTTCACTCATTGAGGCTAACATCTTGTTCATATATTCACGTTGACAACTATTCACACCCACAGATTCAAAGTTCTTAGATAACTCTGTTCAGTTTCAATCAGTTCCCAACTTGCAAGCATCTTGAAATCATCTAGTCCAGGTTCCCAAACCTTACATATCTATCTTTCCCTGACTTGTCTCTTGAAGATGAAAAGAGATGGCAAGAATTGTTCTCTCTGAGGGTTGTAAGTCCAGTGATCTGCTTTCACCTTTGAGGAGTCAAGGAGAAAACATTTGTAATAATTTCTTCCTCTCAAAATTGAAAGTTTGGGTACACTTTTCTGTCTCACTTATTTCAATTCCCGGACACAGAAAATATCCTAACTTCACCTCTGCACAGAAAGGTTGCTGTGACTCACACCCTCTCCCTTCCCTTTATCTTCTCCAGATTCTGCTGTTATCTTATGTTCTGACTCCTATTATCCCAAAATCTGCTCATCATAGTCTTCTTCAAGATAATTGTTTGTATCTTCTCCACTGAGTCAATTCCCCTTTATTTTCTTTCTTTCAATGATGAAGCTCTTTCTTTGTCTCTTTATAGTTATTGATACAGGTATACGTATAGATATAAAGATAGTTACATAATGTGCAAAAGAATTGGATTTCATCATATTTAATCAGCACACTATTAATAGACTTGTGTGCAAAATTTAAAAAGTAAGAGGCTACAGACTATAAATTCACATGCAAACGTAATAAGTAGCATGTGTAGTGAAGAAGTCCCAGCACAAATTTGTCTCCTTCCTTTGGACAACAGTCAAGAACTGTGTTTTATGGAATCAGTTCACAAGATCTTGTTGGCCCCAGATATCTGAAAGCCCCTTGTTGTGCCTGCCTATGACTTGATGGGTTAATAGAAATAAATACAATGTCTTATTATTTGACTTGTTCTAACTAATGATGATTGATTCTCTGTGGAAAATGAAAGCTATGAGGGGCATAAGCCTAGGGAATGCCAGAGGCATAACATTAAACCAAGCATTGTGGGATCCTACAGGTTTTCCTGTTCTCATGGAGGGAAACTAATGTCCAAAAGACCAAGCCTAGGAAAGCAGAAGTGTCAGCAGTGGTAACATATTTAGTATCATTTAATGTTGTGTACCAGACATCATTTCTGTTCACCTCAAAGGCAGATTTGTATTCTTCTTGAGGTGCTCGTACAGTACCTGCCACGGTGTTCAGAAAATGTTTATTGAATAACAGTAAATTCTAAGGACTATTTCAGAATACAAAGCTTAAAAGCACAAATGTCAGGCTTATGTGCCTTTTTTGTACTTTGTCATACATAATTAACTGCTTAATAAAAATTTCCCAATGATGGAAAGACTAAATACACATTACTGTAGGAGCTTTAGCCCCATGTGGCCTTTCACTATAGCTTACAATGGAGCTCCGATATTTTATAATTGCTGGAGACAAGTTTTTCATATCAACACAAAATATAGTTATTCATTAATAATTTATTGCAACAAGCCACACTCTGATACAATAAGTGAATTATTAATCAATGTTCCTAAGGAAAATAGTTCTGAACAGAAGTTGCTTTATTTCTTCTTCCCTGCTTGGGTTTTAGGTTAGCACAATATTTGCAGAAGAAACAGATGCTACAAATTGAATTATGTAAACAAGTTAGAGTGTTACTTTTCAAAATCCATCACGTTACTTCAAAATATATAAAAATTAACACATTGAGTGACAAACTAATCTAAAGGATGTACTGGAACCAGAAATAAATGGCATTAGAAGAACAGACATGTTAGGCAAATATAATTTTGAACAAGTTCTAAAAACATTGGAAAGTTTACATTAGAATAGCTGCTACATTATTTTTTAAAATAATTATAGAGTTAGTCAATGTCTCCAATTTATGAGAGATTTATGAGTGATGTAGGTGTAATCTGTAATGAAAGGAAAGATCTCTTCCATCTCACCCATTTCCTGTGGCTTCAACTCCTGGAACAGTTTCTGATTCAAGGAAGGCTCTCCATAAATAACATTTGATTTAATAGTAAAACATAAAATTACATTTATCTTTTAAAAAGGTACCTGAAATGTTTTGCTGCAGTATTACAGTGCTTACATCTGGACAAACTTCTCCAGCAACAACATACAAAGAAACTGGGACTTTCCTGATGGTTCTGTGATTAAGAATCCACCTGTCACTACGGGGGATGTGGGTTAGATTCCTGGTCCAGAAAGATCCCACATGCCACAAGTCAACTAAGTCTATGTGCCACAACTATTGCAGCCCACATACTGAAACTAGTGAAGTGCCCACATCTAGAGCCTGTGCTCTGCAACAAGACAAGTCAACTTAATGAGAAGTCCACACACCACAACTAAAGAGTAGTCCCCTGCTCGCTGAAACTAACAAGCAATACAACTTGCTGCAGCTGCAACTTGTTGCATGCAACAATGAAGACCATGCAGAGCTAAAAAATAAATAAATAATACAAAGAAACTGTATGGGACTAAAAACTGCATGCATGTACAGTTGGGGCATTCTGGACAAAAATATTTTTTAATGTAAATTTATTTATTTTAATTAGAGGTTAATTACTTTACAATATAGTACTGGTTTTGCCATACATCTACATGAATCCACCATAGGCATACAGATGTTCCCCATCCTGAAATCCCCTCCCTCCTTCCTCTTTGTACCATCCCTCTGGGTAGTCTCAGTGCATCAGCCCAAGCATCCAGTATCATCCATAGAAACTGAACTGGCGATTCATTTCATACATGATATTATACATGTTTCAGTGCCATTCTCTCAAATCATCCCACCCTTGCCCTCTCCCACAGAGTTCAAAACATGGTTTTATACATCTGTGCCTCTTTTGCTATCTCACAAACAAGGTTATCGTTACCATCTTTCTAAATTCCATATATATGCGTTAGTATACTGTATTGGTGTTTTTCATTCTTGCTAGCTTCACTCTGTATAATAGGCTCCAGTTTCGTCCTTTTCATTAGAACTGATTCAAATGCATTCTTTTTAATTGCTGAGTAATACTCCATTGTGTGTATGTATCACAGCTTTCTTACCCATTCATCTGCTGATGAACATCTAGGTTGCTTCCATGTCCTGGCTATTATAAACAGTGTTGTGACGAACATTGGTGTATATGTGTCTCTTTCAATTCTGGTTTCCTCGGTGTGTATGCCCAGCAGTGGGACTGCTGGGTCATAAGGGTCATAAGGACATGGAGTACGTCAAGGCTGTATATCGTCATCCTGCTTATTTAACTTCTATGCAGAGTACATCATGAGAAACGCCGGACTGGAAGAAACACAAGCTGGAATCAAGATTGCCAGGGGAAATATCAATAAAATCAGATATGCAGATGATACCACCCTTATGGCAGAAAGGGAAGACGAGCTAATGAGCCTCTTGATGAAAGTGAAAGAGGAGAGCAAAAAGTTAGCTTAAAGCTTAACATTCAGAAAACAAAGATCATGGCATCCGGTCCCATCATTTCATGGGAAATACATAGGGAAACAGAGGAAACATGGAAACAGTGGAAACCATGTCACGTTATTATTGGGGGCTCAAAAATCACTGCAGATGGTGACTGCAGCCATGAAATTAAAAGATGCTTACTCTTTGGAAAAAAGATTATGACCAACCTAGATAGTATATTCAAAAGCAGAGACATTACTTTGCTGACTAAAGTCCATCTAGTCAAGGCTATGGTTTTTCCTGTGGTCATGTATGGATGTGAGAGTTGGACTGTGAAGAAGGCTGAGCACTGAAGAATTGATGCTTTTGAACTGTGGTGCTGGAGAAGACTCTTGAGAGTCCCTTGGACTGCAAGGAGATCCAACCAGTCCATTCTGAAGGAGATCAACTCTGGGATTTCTTTGGAAGGAATGATGCTAAAGCTGAAACTCCAGTCCTTTGGCCACTTCATGAGAAGTGTTGACTCATTGGAAAAGACTCTGATGCTAGGAGGGATTGAGGGCAGGAGGAGAAGGGGACAACAGAGGATGAAATGGCTGGATGGCATCACGGACTCGATGGACGTGAGTCTGAGTGAACTCCAGGAGATGGTGATGAACATGGAGGCCTGGTGTGCTGCGATACATGGGATTGTTAAGAGTCGGACATAACTGAGCGACTGAACTGAACTGAAAGCAGTTTTATTTCCAGTTTTTTAAGGAATCTCCACACTGTTCTCCATAGTGGCTGTACTAGTTTCCATTCCCACCAACAGTGTAAGAGGGTTCCCTTTTCTCCACACCCTCTCCAGCATTTATTGCTTGTAGACTTTTGGATCACAGTCATTCTAACTTGCATGAAATGGTACCTCATTGTGGTTTTGATTTTCATTTCTCTGATAATGAGTGATGTTGAGCATCTTTTCATGTGTTTGTTTAGCCATCTGTATGTCTTCTTTGGAGAAATGTCTATTTAGTTCTTTGGCCCATTTTTTGATTGGGTCCTTTATTGTTCTGGAATTGAGCTGCAGGGGATGTTTGTATATTTTTGATATTAGTTGTTTGTCAGTTGCTTCATTTGCTATTATTTTCTCCCATTCTGAAAGCTGTCTTTTCACCTTGCTTATAGTTCCCTTGTTGTACAGAAGTTTTTAAGTTTAATTAGATCCCATTTGTTTATTTTTGCTATTATTACCAATATTCTGGGATATGGGTCATAGAAGATCCTGCTGTGATGTAGGTCAAAGAGTGTTTTGCCTATGTTCTCCTCTAGCAGTTTTACAGTTTCTGGTCTTACATTTAGATCTTTAATACATTTTGAGTTTATTTTTGTGTATGGCATTAGAAAATGTTCTAGTTTCATTGTTTTACAAGTGGTTGGCCAGTTTTCCCAGCACCACTTGTTAAAGACATTGTCTTTAATTCATTGTATATTCTTGCCTCCTTTGTCAAAGATAAGGTGTCCATGGGTGTGTGGATTTATCTCTGGGCTTTCTATTTTGTTCCATTGATCTATATTTCTGTCTTTGTGCCAGTACCATACTGTCTTGACTGTGGCTTTGTAGTAGAGCCTGAAGTCAGGCAGATTGATTCCTCCAGCTCCATTCTTCTTTCTCAAGATTGCTTTTGATATTTGAGATTTTTTAACATTTCCATATAAATTGTGAAATTATTTGTTCTACCTCTGAAAAATACCACTGGTAGCTTGTTTGGAATAGCATTGAGCGTATAAATTGCTTTGGGTAGTATACTCATTTTCACCATATTGATTCTTCCAATCCATGAACATGGCATATTTCTCCATCTATTAGTGTCCTCTTTGATTTCTTTTACAAGTATTTTATAGTTTTCTATATATAGGTTTTTAGTTTTTTTAGGTAGATATATTCCTAAGTATTTTATTATTTTTGTTGCAATGATGAATGAAATTGTTTCCTTAATTTCTCTTTCTATTTTCTCATTATTAGTGTATAGGAATGCAAGGGATTTCTGAGTGTTGATTTTATATCCTGCAACTTTAATATATTCATTGATTAGCTCTAGTAATTTTCTGATGGAGTCTTTAAGGTTTCCTATGTAGAGGAACATGTCATCTGCAGACAGTGAGAGTTTTATTTATTCTTTCCCAATTTGGATTCCTTTTATTTCTTTTTCTGCTTTGATTGCTGTGGCCAAAACTTCCAAAACTATGTTGAAGAGTAATGATGAAACTGGGCACCCTTGTCTTGTTCCTGACTTCAGGGGAACTGCTTTCAGTTTCTCACCATTGAGGATAATGTTTCCTGTGGGTTTGTCATATATAACTTTTATTATGTTGAGGTATGTTCCTTTTATTCTTGCTTTCTGGAGAGTTTTTATCATAAAAAGCCCAAAGGAATCTGTTACTTTTTCTCTCAAACCCCTGCTACAACAAGGACCCCAATAAAGCCTTTCTTGGAAAGAAAAATCTAGCGGTCTGTCTAGCTGGAGAGAGAAGGTGTGCACTGTTGAGTAATTCAATGATGACCTTAACATATAATTAAATGGCAAATGACTGAAAAAGACTTCCTGTCATAATCCATTATCAATTCACATGTAATGTGTGTCTGCTATAGGCACTTTGGTTCTCATTAGAGGTTTTTAATTGAGTAAGACCTAGTACTCATCCTTGGATAGATCTTAACCTAGCAGAAAAGGAATACACAATTTGAACTAATTTGCTCAGGGAAAGCTACCAAAATGATTATTTTTAAAGTTCCCAATGTAATCACAATGGCTCAGGTAGTAAAGAATCCACTTGCAAAGCAGGACACACAGATGTGGTTTAATCCCTAGGTCAGGAAGATTCCCTGGGGGCGGAAATGGCGATCCACTCCAATATTTTTACCTTGAAAATACCACGGACAGAGGAGTCTTGTGGACTACAAACGATAGGGTTGCAAAGGGTTGGATATGACTGAGTGACTAACAATGGCAATGCAATCATAAAATTACCTTGCTAAAAACATATTTTGGCTTTCCAGTGCATGCAAAATCAAAGAGATACAGTTTAGCAAGAGCTATCCTGCTCAGTCCACCTGACTCTTCTCTTCCCCTTTATTTTTTACTCTCATTTCTCTCAATTCCACCCTAAACTCCAAGACCATCAGCTTCTGGATATTTAGATATAACTTCTCTCTTCATGGAAACCCTGTCTCCTACAATAAACACACATCCCCCTTCAACTTTCCACAATTTATTACCCATCTACTTCTGAGTTCTTACTAGACTTTAAGGCTCTTCTGAGACATGACTTTCTCTACCAGCCTTCTCTGACACAAGAACAACCTATTATAGGAGTCAGTATTGATATTTTTGGCATTAAAAGTGCTTAATAGAGCGAACAATCTAGAATAAAGCTGGAATTGATAAATTTGTGACAATCAAATGTCAGTAGAGAAACTATAGATTAACATATACATATACACCCTACTGTTCAGTTCAGTTCAGCCACTTGGTCATGTCTGACTCTTTGTCACCCTATGAATTGCAGCACACCAGGCCTCCTTGTTCATGACCAACCTCTAGAGTTCACCTAAACCCATGTCCATTGAGTTGGTGATGCCATCCAGGCATCTCATCCTCTGTCCTCCCCTTCTCTTCCTGCCCTCAATCTTTCCCAGCATCAGGGTCTTTTCAAATGAGTCAGCTCTTTGCATCAGGTCACCAAAGTTTTGGAGTTTCAGCTTTAACATCAGTCTTTCCAATGAACACTCAGGACTGATCTCTTTTAGGATGGACTGGTTGGATCCCCTTGCAGTCCAAGGGACTCTCAAGAGTCTTCTCCAACACCACAGTTCAAAAGCATCAATTCTTCTGCACTCAGCTTTCTTTATAGTCCGACTCTCACATCCATACATGGCCACTGGAAAAAACCATGTGGAAAAACCTTACTGTATTATATATAAAATAGGTAGCAAACAAGTGTATACTCTACAGTACAAGGAATGATACTCAATATTTTGTAATAAACTACAAGGGAAGAGAACCTTAAAAAGACTATATATGGGCTTTGCATGTGTGCTCAGTTGTGTCTGATTCTTTCTGATCTCATAGACTTGTAGCTCACCAGGTTCTTCTGTCCATGGAATTTCCAAAGCAAGGATATTATCAAGGATACTGAACTGAGTTGCCATTTGCTTCTTCCTGACTCAGGGATAGAATCCACATCTTTTCCATCTCCTGCAGTGGCAGGCAGGTTTCTTTACCATTGGGCCATCTAGGACGGAGAAGGCAATAGCAACCCACTCCAGTGTTCTTGCCTGGAGAATCTCAGGGACAGTGGAGCCTGGTGGGCTGCCATCTATGGGGTCACACAGACTCGGACATGACTGAAGCGACTTAGCAGTAGCAGCATCAGAGCCATCTAAGCCCAATATCTATCTATATTTTAATATAGATATTGATACCTTAGAAATATCTATAGATGTCGATATCTATATATCTATATTGACCAAGGATAGCAACAGACCTAAAAACAAAGGGAAATATATAAATGCCATTGAGGACTTTGCTGCTCTTGATTAGAATTATAATATAGAAACAAAAAAAAATAATGCATCATTGGTCAAAGATATTGCTATTAGTAGAATTAGGAAAATGGGATGTAGGCAGCTAGGCTGGGGACATTGCTAAATTGTGATGAGGCTACACTGGATTTAAGATGGTAGCAAAACATCTAGATAAAATTGACTACTAAGTGGTTAAAATGTGGACTTTTAGATTTAGAGAAAACAGAGATGATGGATTTGAGTTTTGAAGTTCATATATTTGTAGCATTTCAGAAAATGTTCAATTAGGTTCAGTTACTCAGTTGTGTCCGACTCTTTGTGACCCCATGGACTGCAACATGCCAGACCTCCCTGTCCATCACCAAGTCCCATAACTTGCTCAACCTCATGTCCATTGAGTTGGTGATACCATCCAACCATCTCATCCTCTGTGGTCCTTGTCTCCTCCTGCTTTCAATCTTTCCCAGCATTACAGTCTTTTCCATTAGTCACTTCTTCGAATCTGGAGGGCAAAGTATTGGAGTTTCAGCTTCAGCATAAGTTTTTCTGAAAGAGTCAATTCCTGGGTAGGTTGATAAGAAACTCCATGACCCTCAAGGAGGAGAAAGGGATCTGGAATTCTCAAGAAGGAGGAAAGGGCAAACATCTTTTTTTTTTTT
>SJYC01118356.1:0-20503 GCA_006408675.1 Madoqua kirkii | reverse complement strand
ACCCTGCTTACTTAATTTATATGCAGAGTACATCGTAAGAAGCGCTGGGCTGGAAGAAGCACAAGCTGTAATCAAGATTGCTGGGAGAAATATCAACAGCCTCAGATATGCAGATGACACTACCCTTATGGCAGAAAATGAAGAGGAACTAAAAAGCCTTTTGATGAAAGTGAAAGAGGGGAGTGAAATGGTTGGCTTAAAGCTCAACATTCAGAAAACAAAGATCACGGCATGTGTTCCCATCACTTCATGGGACATAGATGGGGAACAGTGGAAACAGTGTCAGACTTTATTTTGGGGGGCTCTGAAATCCCTGCAGATGGTGATTGGAGCCATGAATTTAAAAGACACGTACTCCTTGGAGAAAAGTTATGACCAACCTGGATAGCATATTCAAAATCACGGCATGTGTTCCCATCACTTCATGGGACATAGATGGGGAACAGTGGAAACAGTGTCAGACTTTATTTTGGGGGGCTCTGAAATCCCTGCAGATGGTGATTGGAGCCATGAATTTAAAAGACACGTACTCCTTGGAGAAAAGTTATGACCAACCTGGATAGCATATTCAAAAGCAGAGACATTCCTTTGCCAGCAAAAGTCCGTCTAGTCAAGGCAATGATTTTTCCAGTGGTCATGTATGGATGTGAGAGTTGGCCTGTGAAGAAAGCTGAGCTCCGAAGAATTGATGCTTTTGAACTGTGGTGTTGGCGAGTCCCTTTGATTGCAAAGAGATTCAACTCGTCCATTCTAAAGGAGATCAGTCCTGAGTGTAGTCAATATTGGAAAAATCATAGCTTTGACTAGATATACTTTGTCAGCAAAGTAATGTCTCTGCTTTTTAATATGCTGCTAGGTTGGTTGTAGCTTTTCTTTCAAGGAGTAACAGTCTTTTAATTTCATGGCTTCAGTCACCATCTGCAGTTATTTTGGAGCCCCTCTAAAACAAAATCTGCCTCTGTTTCCACTGTTTCTGCATCTATATGCCATGAAGTGATGGGACCAAATGCCATGATCTTAGTTTTCTGCATGTTGAGTTTTAAGCCAACATTTCCACTCTCCTTTTTTAGTTTCATCAAGAGGCTCTTCAGTTCCTCTTCACTTTCTGCCAGAAAAGTGGTATTATCTGCATATCTGAGGTTACTGATATTTCTCCCAGCAATCTTGATCCAGCTGTGTTCATCCAGCTCAGCATTTCTCATGATGTACTCTGCATATAAGTTAAATAAGCTGAGTGACAATATACAGCTTTCAAGTACTCCTTGCCCAATTTGGAACCAGTCTGTTGTGCCATGTCCAGCTCTAACAATTGCTTCTTGACCTGCATACAGATTTCTTAGGAAGCAGGTAAGGTGGTCTGTTGTTCCCATCTCTTGAAGAATTTCCCACAGTTTGTTTTGATCTATACAGTCAAAGACTTTAGCGTAATCAATAAAGCAGTAGTCTATGTTTTCTGGAGTTCCTTGCTTTTTCAATGATCCAATGGATGTTGGCAATTTGATTTCTGGTTCTTCAGCCTTTTCTGAATCCAGTTTGAATATCTAGAATTTCTTGATTCACGTGCTATTGAAACCTGGCTTGGAGAATTTTGAGCATTACACTACTAGCCTGTGAGATGAGTGCAATGAACACTCATTGACATGTCCTTCTTTGGGACTGGAAACAAAATTGACCTTTCTCAGTCTTGCGGCCACTGCTGAGTTTTCCAAATTTGATGGCATACTGAGCACAGTACTTTAACAGCATCATCTTTTAGAATTTGAAATAGCTCAACTAGAATTCCATCACCTCCACAAGCTTTGTTATTTACTTATAATGTCTATTTCCTTCCAAGACTGTCAATTTTACAAATACAATCTATTTTAAGTGCTATATTTCAAGCAACAGAACTGTGTCAGGCACATGGTAGTGGATTAATTAAAAATAAAAACAAAGAACTATTAATGAAACAGTACATAGCTTATAGGGGATTACACATACTATTTCTTTAGACATGCTTTTTGCCTTAAGGAAATTAGTACCCTGGAGAAAATAGGATGCTTATATAACACACTTTAGACACCCAGGCAGAAGAAGATGGGTCAGAGTTGTAGACATACAGGCAAAACACTTGCTTTAGGCATTGAAATGATTTGAAGGTCACGGAGGGAAACATATGGAAGAATTCTGATTTTATCTGGTTTTTTAATGAAGGAAATCATATGGAGGGTTTCTCAGATTCAATAAAAGTCATAATTATGTATTTTATCTGGCTTACCCCCCATTTAGAGGAGAACTAATGCCATTTCCAGTTTTCCTAGATAGTTTTTGCAGGAGTTTTAGATAATGAGCCTCTGTTTTCTTTCTTCAAATTGTTTTTTTCTCAGTAGGTATTCATGCCTCATTACTTCTTGGTATAGAAGGAAGGTTGAAGAGTATAAGAGGCTATGGGCAGCCAGGAGCCTAGACTGAGTTAAGTAGCTTTTATAGTCATCCTTTTATTTCCAGGTTGATCTTTTATTCTTACACTGTGACCTTACAGACAGCATTCCTGGTGTCCCTCTCAGGGACATCTCTTCTACTGCAGGCCTCTATGGCCTTTATCCTGAGCTGAGATTTCTTCCATATAAGTGATTTTTCTGTCAACACCTTAAACTTCTCATTTGTTGATAGCCCTGTTCCTGTTCTGTTTCCTAACACATAATGTCCTCAACTCCTTATTATCAGTTCAATAAGAATAGAGACAAGAGAAAGCAAACACACATGCACTTCCAAACAACCACATTGCTATGGAAACCTAATTATATTTATTGAAATATTTGTTTACCTTGTTTAATCACATAATTATGACTGGAAAATTTTAATAATTTATATTTTAGTTATTCAATAGTGAAGAGTTAGAAATTGAGGCTACAAAAGTAATTATTCTTGATTTTTAGGGTTTATAATTCTTGGATGTATAATAACATCAGCTTAATATAAAAGTGTGTGTGTGTATTACTTGCTCAGTTGTGTCCAGCCCTTTGCAACCACATGGATTGTAGTCCTCCAGGCTCCTCTGTCTTTGGAGCTCACTGGGCAAGAATACTGGAGTTGGTAGCCATTCCCTTCTTCAGATGATCTTCATGACCTAGGGATCAAACCCAGGTCTCCTGAATTATAAACAAATTCTTTGTTGTCTGAGTCACCAGGCAAACATTATAAAAATGAATTTTCAGCTATTATTTTAAATTTCCTAAAGTCTCTGAAATGTACTAAAATGTGGGTATATAAGAAGAGATTAACTCTTTGCTTGCAATTCGGAGTGATTTTCTTTTTTTAAAGTAAAGCCTGTAGGTGATCAGTATAATATTCCAGTCAAAATGTATGTATATAAATACATGATTAGAATGGTGTCATCCTAAACTCTTTTATTTTTATTTTTTCTAAATACATACTTGCATCAGAATAACCAAGGCACTTGGATCAGAAAACATGCTTGTATTTTTGCAATAAATTGTGAGCTAAACTGAATATTGGTAGTAGTATAATTGATTCAATGAAGATATTAATGTCGGGGCCACTAACTGTTCTGTGGTAATAAGTGAAAGTGAAGTCATAGACCCTCAAACCCCCGTGTACTGTAGCCTAACAGGAAACTCCATCCATGGGATTCTCCAAGCAAGAACGCTGGAGTGGGTTGCCATTTCCTTCTCCAAGGGATAGTCTCAAACCAGGGATCAAACCTGGGTCTCCTGCATTGCAGGCAGATGCTTTACCCTCTGAGCCATCAGGGAAGCTCTAAGGAATAAGAAAACTTAATCTTGTATAGTCAGTTTCCTCTAAGTACCACTTGTTCTAAAGCCATACCAGGTGCAGGCTAAAGAAAAGAACTAGGGTCTGAGGAATAAGTAAGTCATGGGGCATGAATAAAAAAGTCTTAGTTGGTGAAAGAAGAAACATAAGAGACACAGTCAAAGCTGCTACAGGAAGTTGATTTTGAGGCAGGGAAACTAGGGGCAACTAAGTTCCCAGGCAGGAGGAGGAGGAACCAGATCAGAAGAGAAGTGAAATGGCTTTGATTTCTGGCCCAAACTCTCATAGAATGTGGTGTTCCACTCTCTGGGCCCCATCTCACATTGTTGAAACTATGTTTGGGCACGAGGTGAGAGCATGGTGATGTCAGAAGGCAACCAATACTAAAAAGTAGATGCTATATAAAGATCCTTCAGGATTTAGCAATTTGAAAATAAGTACTTTATTTCAAATCATTAGAAAGCAGAAGAACAATGAAGTCAAAATTGTTAAGATGGCTACCAGCTACCAAATCAGACCTAAGGCTATATTAAAGCCCATGACATTTCTGTGTACTTATGAAATCCAGGACACTGAGAAGTGTAGAATATATATCTGGAAACTACCAGGGTTGTACATCCCCCATACATATGAAAATAAAGAACGCAGTCCATTAACCTATATATGTGTGTCATGCCATGCTAAGTCACTTCAGGCATTGCTGTCTCTGTATGACACTATGGACTGTAGCCAACCAGGCTCCTCTGCCCGTGGGATTGTCCAGGCAAGAATACTGGAGTGGGTTGTCATGCCCTCCTCCAGGGAATCTTCCTGATCCAGGGATTGAACCCACATCTCTCAAGTCTGCTGCTTTGTGGGAAGCAGTCTATATATGATATAACCCTAAATCCCTTTGACTAAGCACAGATAGAGGACAACAATTCTGTTAAGGGGTCACTTTGTCCTTAAAAAATGCCTATTTATAAAGTATTCTCTGTGGTCAACTTGTGGGATATATATATATATATATATATATATATATTTTTTTTTTAATTTGTTGATTTTATAAACCCAGGGCCCTAAGGACATATGCATAAGAATAGTTGCACAGCAGGCCATCAAGGACCAGAAAGCTTCTATCATGACGTAGGAGCACTAGCAAAGGCTAACCAAGTGAAGGATTTAATCAACCAGTTGAAGAATTAAATCAATAGTCAACAAAAAGTCTATGACTACTCCTTGCTATTTGTATAGAATTCAGGTCACAGAGATCTAACAGAATTTTATGAACACTCTTAAAACAAAACAAGCAGTAGTAATTGTGTGTGTGTGTGTGTGTGTGTGTGTGTGTGTGTGGTTGTTTTAATACAGGAGGTCAATAGGAATGAAGTCAAGGGCTCCATAGACAATTAGTTGATGTTTCTGAGAAGTCTTCAGACTTCCTTCTCATCCTCCAATATGTCTTAAAGTATTAAGTGTTTCCACATCCATTTTAGCACTTCATAGAGTCCTTTGTGATTTCTTACAAAGTGAAGATAATTGCTGCTTTTCTGAAGAAAAACTCTTATGTCTTTGGAGAAAATTTATGCTTTCATCCATAAAAGAAATATTTTCCTTCTGCTCCATGAAAGAAAAAAAAATACATAAAACAAAATAGTTGAATCGCATGCCTGAAAGTCTGGTGGACAATAATCTGAAGAGATTATGGAGGAGAATAAAGACAGAGAGAAGTTGACTAGAGATGAGAAATTCACCATTGCCTAGCTAAAGTGTGGAATGATTAACAATCTATATGAGAGGTGTTCAGTTCAGATTTGTTCAGTTCAGTTGCTCAGTCCATGCCCGACTCTTTGTGACCCCATGAATTGCAGCACACCAGGCCTCCCTGTCCATCACCAACTCCCAGAGTTCATTCAAACTCATGTCCATCCAGCCATCTCATTATCTGTCGTCCCCTTCTCCGCCTGCCCCCAACCCCTCCCAGATCACAGTCTTTTCCAGTGAGTCAACTCTTCACATGAGATGGCTAAAGTACTGGAGTTTCAGCTTCAGCATCATTCCTTCCAAAGAACATCCAGGACTCATCTCCTTTAGAATGGACTGGTTGGATCTCCTTGCAGTCCAAGGGACTCTCAAGCGTCTTCTCCAACAACACAGTTCAAAAGCATCAATTCTTCGGTGCCCAGCTTTCTTCAGAGTCCAACTCTCACATCCATACATGACTACTGGAAAAACCATAGCCTTGACTAGATGGACCTTTGTTGGCAAAGTAATATCTCTGCTTTTGAAAGTTATGGTTATAACTTTCCTTCCAAGGAGTAAGCATCTTTTAATTTCATGGCTGCAATCACTATCTACAGAGAAGTATAGTACTGTCTTTGTATATTTGTATGAGAGAGACATATCCAGACAATAAAGCTTCGTAAAACATAAGTTTTTATATGTTCGTATATTTCCAAATATGTTTTGTATAGTTAAGGGATTAAATAATTGAAAAACAAAACATGTATGTCTTGGTGTGTTGAATTTTAATAAAATGCATTATTTTTACTCCCATAAAAATGCCCTCAAAGATGTTATTTTGCCAACTTTGTAAACTTCAAAACTTGCATTCTACTGGGATGCATGTGAAATAAATATTAATATTTTTAAGAGTCTTATTTGAGTGTAGTCTTTACTTATTCATCCACTAAAATTAGAATAAAATAATAAGCACTATGTCCTCTAAATAAAAGTAGAGGAGAGGGTGTCCATTACCGTCTGGAATAAAGCAAAAAGTGTTATGAAAAAAGCTGAATTATTTGGCTACATTGAGTTATGTTTGGCTAACTTTGAAAAATCCTTTTACTCAGTTTTCTATTGCTACTTTATTCCAATAGATCATAAAGGGTATACCTTTCCTTGCTTTATTGAATATGAATAAAATACCTTACATTTAACAAAGAAAAGTGAAAAAACAAATTAGTGATATTTTGGCCACAACTAACTTCTTCAATGAGGGGATCTTCCCAACCCAGGGAATGAACCCAGGTCTCCCGCATTTCAGGCAGATACTTCAGCCTCTGAGCCACCAGGGAAGCCCTTAACTTAGCCTAGGAACTTCCAATTCAAGACAGATTCAATTGATAGTTATGTGAACAAGAATTCTCCCCTTTTTAGGTACCAAGCATTATAGGACTGAGTATATAATTTTGAAAGTGAGAATAAAAGGGGTGTGCTGAAATGTTGCCTGATGTAAAAGGAAGGAAATCTGGAGCCACTGTTTCAATCTTTGGAGAGGGAGAAAGAAATATGATTAAAAAGGACAATATAGCATAATGGAGGGAGAGTAAGTACAAATGATATCAAGATATATAACAGTGCTGGAATGGCTGACATACAATTCAAGAATTAAAAAGAGAAGTTAGTTAAATGTTTTCCTCATCTCACAAGACTTTTTTCATATTTAAAATGAAAGTCACATGTTTTACTTTGCTTTCAAGGCTCTGAATCCCTGTAGACCTGACCATACTATCTTTATCTATTTGCCTTTCTTTTTTCATTTGTCAGTTCAGCTTCACTGAAACCTTATAAGATCTCCCATTTAAATAATTCTTTGTACTATCTATCAAATCACCCTTTTAAAATGCTTTGTGTTTTTTTTGCTTCCTAAAATATATATGCGAAGGCAATGACACCCCACTCCAGTACTCTTGCCTGGAAAATCCTACTGATGGAGTAGCCTGGTGGGCTGCAGTCCATGTTGTTTCTAAGAGTTGGACATGATTGAGTGACTTCACTTTCACTTTTCACTTTCATGCATTGGAGAAGGAAATGGCAACCCACTCCAATGTTCTTGCCTGGAGAATCCCAGGGATGGGGGAGCTTAATGGGCTGCCATCTATGGGGTCACACAGAATCAGACACAACTGAAGCAAGTTAGCAACATAGCAACTATATATATATATCCTATATATATTATTTATATAAATATATATATCTTATATAATTATAAATATAAATATATACCCTGCTCCTCTGACTGAAATGCAAACTCTGTGAGAGCAAAAGAATGTGTCTGCCTCAGTTTCAAAGCCTAAAATTCTATGTAGGATTTACAAATAAATATTTGTGAAAGAAATGATTTTCACTTAGCTCACAATGAACACAGGGCTCCAACTGATGTATGTAGTTCATCCTGGGTTCGGAAAAGATCCCTGGAGAAGGGAATGGCTACCCACTTCAATATTCTTGCCTGGAGAATTCCAAGGACAGAATTCCTGTCTTTGCAGGCTACAGTCCATTGGGTGCCAAATGTCATATATGTCTGAGTGACTAATAATACACTTACCAAATAGAAAGTAGCATGTGTTGACCAATGTGTCTGAAATTTTACCCAATAGACATAAACTTGCTTTGGATTTCAGTGATTAAGACTCTATCAGATTTTATATGCCAGCTGTCTTATTTTTGATTGGTCTCATAATATTTCCTAAATGTATTATCCTCTATAGTTAAAATAAAATGTCTTCAAAATAAAATAGCTTGGCATCTGCTTTGGTGTCTTACATATAAAGGAACTCTATGATGATATTAAACTACTGCACCTACAATGTATTTAAAACAAACTATTAGCCTTTTGAAGTTCACATTTCTAGGTACCTATGTCTCTCATGCAATTTACATAACAGTCAAACTGTATTTGCTTATATCTTATAATGTTATTTGAGTAATTGTGTTCTTGTCTGTGTTATTTCTGTGTGAAGTTTATAAAATTATAGCAACTCTGAGTTTCTTGAATGTGTACATCTTAAAACATTCTACACTTTGTAAAAGATAAAAATGTCAAAATATTTCTTTAAAAAGAACCTGATTAAATCTTGTAAGACAAGGCAGAAGATTAGTTAATATGCAATGAGATGCCAAACTTTTAAGGAGGGAGAAATAATCAAAGTTTTCAAGATTGGACTTTATTTAAAGCAATGCAATGAAAGCTTCTGACCAGGATGTTAAACCTTTTTGATAAGACACTAATTTGATAGCTATAAAAATAAGCTACAACTAATAACATTTTATCACAACATTTCTACTCATTATTACTTAATAAAAAAGAAAAAGTTAAGATTTCATAAACATTAGGAAATTCGTATATCATAGAACTCAATAGTTCATTTCATGGATTAGGAAAATAAACTCTAGATCATTAGTGATGAGCCATAGAGGTTAATGGCAAAGTTTTAACTTGATGTTATACCTCCTAGAAGATAGTTTAATAGCTTTCTAAATAAATAAATCAAGCCTCAAAAATCTCCCCAAACCAAAGTTTTTAGCTCTTGGGGCTCCTGCTATTCTATATTAAATAAATAAATACTCAATACACTTTCTGTTTTATGTGCCTATTTGAATTTTTAGAATCTGAGCCTTCAAATTGGAGAGTTAGCTGCAGTATTAGGGATAAAAATAAACAGGAAAGGGGTCTAGGATAAAAATATGCACATGTATGTTTATACATATATACATATTTGCTTATTATTTATTTAGTGATGGCTGTGATGTTGAACCATTTCTGTGGAATCAGGGACAATACTCACTTCTTGCTGACAACAGTGAGATAGAAGTTTCTATTTCAGCCTTTATTATTGTATAATATGAGTTCCAAATGCCTGCATTTAATTTCCAGATCCCCCACTTAACTGCTTCATTTGAAATGAATTTCAGAGCGTCCCAAGTGGTGCTAGTGGTAAAGAATCCGCCTGCCAATATGAGACATGTTTCTGATTCCTAAGTTGAAAAGATCCCCTGGAGAACAGGGTAACCTGCTCCAATATTCTTGCCTGAGAAAATCCCATGGACAAAGGAGCTTGATGAGCTACAGCCTATAGGATTGCAGAGTTGGACAAGACTGAAAAACTTATAACCTTTGCACACATGGAAATGAATTTAAGTCTTTTGGTGTCAGTTTTTATCCCTCCCTCCCCCACCTTAATGTATTATCACTAACAATAATGTCTTCTCTCACAGTGTTTTGGGAGGAGTAAATTTGTTAACACATGTGAGGTTAACAGGCACACGGAGATAGACTTTGTGGATTTAGTCTAAGTGTTAGGGTGTGTGAAGGCTATGCAATGTCTTCTCTCTAGGGATCTGTGCTCAAAAGACCTCTGTCCTCCTTACCCATTGCCAACTTCTTATATTCCTTCCCATCTTTGAAAAGAATCTACCAGGTAATTTATATTGTAAAATAAAAACTCTAGAAGCAAGTAACCGGATCCTTAGTGGTAAAATCCTAGTGTTATTAACAAATTGATGAGATATAAAGAGGTGTTTGTGTGTGTGTGTGTGTGTGTGTGTGTGTCTACCATTAGGATGGTGAGATTCACCTTCAGTTTACTGCTCAGACCAAGTTCTGCCAACTTCATTTATTTGCAAATTTCTTCTCTGCTGAAAAATATCAACAATTTTTATGCTTACAAGCATTTTCTTAGTCTCAGTTCTTCAGAATGTACAAAAAGGAAAAAGAAACTGAACTAAAGTATTCTATTAGGATAAAGAAGAGGACAGTGATGCATTTTAACTTTCAGAACATCTACCCGTGTCCACCAGTTCAGAGGTTTATACATTCATTCATTAATTCATTCCACATATATGTAGATATATGATAAATAGATAATATTATGTGTCTCATTCTATTCTGTTTCACTTTATTCTAAGGCATGAGGATGAAGACTAAAATAAGACAGAGTTTGTTTCTCTCTGATTCTGGCTGTCTTATTACTGTTGCTCTCCCTTGGTCTGGAAGGATTGAGAACCAAACCAACTCCTTTCCTCTTACATTATCTTTAAAAAAATTCAACTGTCAAAATGCTGATTTCTATACTGGTTTGCTTGGACCAATAATGGCATTTTCCAGCCAAGAAAGAAATTGTATTGATTGCTTGGAAGGTGTGTCATTTGGGCCTTGGGTAGGGAAAGCTTTAAATCTTAAGGAAGTTAAAACTTACTTTCTATTACACTGCTTTCTCCAGTCTTAAAGGCCTCATCATTGCTCACTTGCACACCTTCTTTAATTAACTGATTCACTCAATAAATATTGAGGAGTGAGTCACATACACAGATTAGTGCAATGAAATAAGCAGAATAAAAACATTGTAAACAAAAATTGATTGAGACCTAAAAAGTATAATAGCCTAGGGGACCAGTGAGAGCTTTACACAGAAAGAGTCCTAAAGAAAATGAGAAACACTAAAGTGATATTGACTCTAATCTGGTCATTCAGCAGCATCAAGCATCTTCAAGGGAGACAGGAAAGTTTCTAACAGACCCTGTGTTTTCACAGCAACAAAAGATGGAGTTTTTTAAGCAGAGAAGAAAATGGTACTTGCTTTTCATAGGTAAAGCGTCAACTAATGTGTGACAGTCCTGAGGCCTCTGGGAATCAACTGGAAGGAATGTGAGAGGCCCTAGAGTAGGATGAAGTGAAAAAGAGCCTCTCTGAGGACAATTTCTGTGACTTTTATTCAGCTGCAATATGAACTGTTTTCTGATAAGATGTTCATACCTTAGAGATAAGGAAGCAGAGTCCAGGGCACCTTAAATAATTTGTCCGTGGTCTAAGACTAAGCAGCAGAACTGTGGATAAAACCCAAAATATTTAGCCTCCAAGCCCACTTTGGTTTGTGTGTATAGAACACTAAAATATTTTGGCCTCAGCACTGCTGATAGAATTGCCATTTATTGCCCTCTCCTTTGCTGGATACTTTCAGACCAAATCTGTAATGGTATTTTCCTTATTTCATAAATGCACTTCCCTTGAGGCTCAGCTGGTAAAGAATCTGCCTACAATACAAGAGAATTGGATTCGATCCCTGGGTTGGGAAGATCCCCTGCAGAAGGGAAAGATTACCCACTCCAGTACTCCAGCCTGGAGAATACCATGGACTGTATAGTCCATGGATTCTTAATGTGTCGGACACGACTGAGAGATTTTCCCTTTACTTACTTCGTAAATAAGATAAGTTTTCTGACTAAAGTCAAAGCAAATCCTTTTAAAGAACATTTTTCACTGAGAATAAAGGAGATGGTTCCTTCTTGGGTCATGATATTTTGACATTGTTCTTATCCTTTATACTTTTTATTGATGAAGCTATCTCAGTGAAAAAGCAGTAATGAAAATTCCTCTAGGCAATAAACTATTGTCAAGATGAAGGGCTGTGGCTTTATCTCACCTAGATGAGAATACAGAGTATTTAAAAAAGATCCCATTTGCCCTCTCATTTTTCATCTTTGTTTCTATTTAAATGAACTTTTAATTCTCTTCTTTATCATGTATTTACTAAGAGCTAAATGACTCCACAGATATCTTATTTCACAGGGCAACATCCTATTACCCAACTATTTTCCTCTGCTCGCAAATTCCATCATCCTGCTTATCACTTTAGTGATGGATTCCTTCAATTTTTCAGGAGCAAGAATACATTGAGGGACTTTAAGATCTCTTGCTCAAGAGTAAACATTATTTCCAAGTAAGAACAAGTTGAAAAGCACATCAAGTGTTGTCATTAGGCATCTAGGAAAGGAAATAATGCAAAATGAAAGTTGTGTTATTTTGGTTTCGTGTTTGCCCCTGGGATACACTGTGTGAACTTCCTTACTTCCTCTGGACAAAAACTCAAACTGCTTTGTATTTATCAATACAGGCAGGTAGCATAAGGGGACAGAAACTCACCTGCTAAGCAGTTTCTAGTTACTGTGCCTTTCCTGTAGTGGGAAACCTTCAGTTCAGAAGTTAGAGACAACAGCTATAGAGATGTGTCATCATCTTAGCAAGGATGGAAATTCTTGGATTAATGGACAGAGGAGATTTTATGGTTTTCTATTTGTACAACTTCTCTCAATATGTTTTGTTCTTATTTTCAGACTGGAAGGAGCCTTTAATCTGCATTAGGCCTTATGGAAAATATCTAATTGACAGATTAAAGATTTTGGAAAATAAAGACATTGCTAATATTTTAATAGGTAACACTTATTTGGACAATGTATATTCTATGCACAGATTTGTTTAAAAGGCATTGCTTGGGGCCGGGTATGGGATGAACCGGGGGGATGGGCAGGGAAGGGAGGGGGGAGGGGGCTTTAATATGGGGAGATCGTCCACACCTGTGGCTGATTCATGTCAATGTATGGCAGAACCAATGCAGTGCTGTGAAATGGAATAAGCATTAAACAAAAAATAAAAATTAAAAAAAAAAAGGCATTGCTTATGGAAGTTTACTTAATTTGTACTATAAATCTACAAAATGAATACTGTTATTGTAAACATTAGTACAATGTTATTTCTTGTTGTTGTTCAGTTGCTAAGTAGTGTCCAACTCTCTGTGACTCCATTGACAGCAGCATACCAGGCTCCCCTGTCCTTCACTATCTCCTGGAGTTTGCTCAAATTCATCTCCATTGAATTAGTGATGATATCCAACCATCTTATCCACTTCCACACCCTTCTCCTTTTGCCTTCAATCTTTCTGAGTATCAGGGTCTTTTCCAGTGAGTGGCTTTTTGCAACAGGTGGCTAAAGTGTTGGAACTTCAGATTTAAGCATCAGTCCTTCTGATGAACATTCAGGGTTGATTTTCTCTACGATTGACTGGTTTGAGCTCCTTGTAGTTGAAGGGAACTCTCAAAAGTTTTCTCCAGGACCAGAATTTGAAAATATCAGTTCTTTGGTGCTCAATCTATTTTATATATCACAGTATATATGACTATTGGAAAAACCATAGCCTTGAGTATATGGCACACAGATGAAGTGTACAAAAAAGATCTTCACAACCCAGATAATCATGATGATGTGATCACTGATCTAGAGCCAGACATCTTGGAATGTGAAGTCAAGTGGGCCTTAGAAAGCATCACTACAAACAAAGCTAGTGGAGGTGATGGAACTCCAGTTGAGCTGTTTCAAATCCTGAAACATGATGCTGTGAAAGTGCTGTACTCAATATGCCAGCAAATTTGGAAAACTCAGCAGTGGCCATAAGACTGGAAAAGGTCAGTTTTCATTGGAATCTCAAAGAAAGGCAATGCCAAAGAATGCTCAAACTACTGCACAATTTCACTCATCTCACATGCTAATAAAGTAATGCTCAAAATTCCCCAAACCAGGCTTCAGCAATATGTGAACCGTGAACTTCCATATGTTCAAGCTGGTTTTAGAAAAGGCAGAGGAACCAGAGATCAAATTGCCAACATCCACTGGATCATGGAAAAAGCAAGAGAGTTTCAAAAAAACATCTATTTCTGCTTTATTGACTATGCCAAAGCCTTTGACTGTGTGGATCACAAGAAACTGTGAAAAATTCTGAAAGAGATGGGAATACCAGACCACCTGACCTGCCTCTTGAGAAATCTGTATGCAGGTCAGGAAGCAACAGTTAGAACTGGACATGAAACAAAACACTTGTTTCAAATAGGAAAAGGAGTACGTCAAGACTGCATACTGTCACCCTGTTTATTTAACTTCTATGCAGGTCTCATCATGAGAAATGCTGGACTGGAAGAAACAAAAGCTGGAATCAAGATTGCCAAGAGAAATATCAGTAACCTCATATATGTAGATGACACCACTCTTATGGCAGAAAGTGAAGAGGAACTAAAACACCTCTTGATAAAAGTGAAAAAGGAGAGTAAAAATGTTAGCTTAAAGCTCAACATTCAAAAACGAAGATCATGGCATCCAGTCCCATCACTTCACGGGAAATAGATGGGGAAACAGTGGAAACAATCAGATTTTATTTTGGGGGGCTCCAAAATCACTGCAGGTGGTGACTGCAGCCATGAAATTAGAAGACACTTACTCCTTGGAAGAAAAGTTATGACCATCCTAGATAGTGTATTCAAAACCAGAGACATTACTTTGCCAACTTTTTATTTTGGGGGGCTCCAAAATCACTGCAGGTGGTGACTGCAGCCATGAAATTAGAAGACACTTACTCCTTGGAAGAAAAGTTATGACCATCCTAGATAGTGTATTCAAAACCAGAGACATTACTTTGCCAACTAAAGTCCACCTAGTCAAGGCTATGGTTTTTCTTATGGTCATGTATAGATGTGAGAGTTGGACTGTGAAGAAGGCTGAGTGCCGAAGAATTGATGTTTTTGAACTGTGGTGTTGCAGAAGACTCTTGAGAGTCCCTTGGATTGCAAGGAGATCCAACCAGTCCATTCTGAAGAAGATCAACCCTGGGATTTCTTTGGAAGGAATGATGCTAAAGCTGAAACTCCAGTCCTTTGGCCACCTCATATGAAGAGTTGACTCACTGGAAAAACTGATGCTGTGAGGGATTGAGGGCAGGAGGAGAAGGGGACGACCAAGGATGAGATGGCTGGATGGCATCACAGACTCAGTCGACGTGAGTCTTAGTGAACTCCGGGAGATGGTGATGAACATGGAGGCCTAGTGTGTTGCGATTCATGAGGTCGCAAAGTCGAACACGACTGACCAACTGAACGGAACTGAACTGAACTGGAGTATATGGACCTTTGTTGGAAAAATGATTTCTCCACTTTTTAATACACTGTCTAGATTTTTCATATCATTTCTTCCAAGGAGCAAACATCTTTTAATTTCATGGCTGCAGTCACCATCTACAATGATTTTGGAGCCCAAGAAAATAGTCTGTCACTGCTTCCACTTCCCACTTTCTATTTTCCATGAACTCATGGAAACAGATGCTGTGATCTTAGACTTTTGAATGTTGGGCTTGAAGCCAGCTTTTTCATTCTCCTTCTTTATCCTTATCTGTAATGGCTCTTTTGTTCCTCCTTGCTTTCTACCATGGGTATTATCTTCAGTATCTGAGGTTGTTGATATTTCTCCCGGCAATCTTGATTTCAGCTTGTGATTGATCCAGTCTGATATTTCACATGTTCTCTGCATATAAGTTAAATAAGCAAGGTGATAGTATACACCTCCTTTTCAAATTTTGAACATTGTAAATGTTTCGAATGAAAACACACACACACACACACACACACACACACACGTGGGTTAGATGCTTCTTGTGGTGCATACCTAGAAGACGGCAGAGCTGGATTTGAGCTGCGACTTTCTGACTCTGTTGTTGATACTTGACCATGGTTCCTGAACTAAGTGCTCAAATGTCTGGGACACCATGATGACCTGGATCCATGGTGTATGCATATGTGCTAAGTTACTTAAGTCATGTCCATCCCTGGGTGGGATCATTTAAAAATTTAAGGAAAACAAAGTAATATTTGAAAACAACAATGTACCATGTCAACTACTTAGGTAAGGTAGTAGGCATGTTAGATGTTAGACTATGTGTGTATGTGAGTGCTATGTTATATCCTACTCTTTGTGAGCCTATGGACTGTAGCCTGCCAGGCTCCTCTGTCCATGGTCTTCTCTAGGCAAGAATACTGGAGTGAGTTGCCATGCCCTCCTTTAGACTGTACCATACTCTTATTGATGTGAAGCTGTGTTAGTATTTGCTGCCATAAAATGCAGGTATAATGAGGAAATCACTATGAAACAGGGTATGAGGGTGGTGGCATCCACTATGGTTTTATGTTTTGAGAAGTTGTGCAGTGCCCAATAAGCACATCTATCCCAATAAGAAGTGTTCATGAGAAACATAAATCCACCATGTTACAGCTGCCCCAATGGTGAGCCCTGAGGGAACCCAGAATGGAATGGAGTGATGCAGCTATTGTGCACCCTGACTGCTGCATCTTCCCGTATACAGAAAAGTGCTAATTTCATTAACTTGAGATGTCTGGGTTTCTATAATTAAGAATAATATTTTGATGTTTTGACTACTTGACCTTTGTTGCAAAAACTCATATATATCCTGGCTCTCCACTTTGACTCTTCAGAACAGTTTCTCAGCATTGTCTGAGATACTGTGTTCTGGGATTGAAATCTTCAGAATGTCTGCCAAATAAAACAGAGCTCTCAATATCTAAGTTGTGCTTTTTTTTTTTTTTAGTTGACATAAGTAACTGTGGCTTAAGCCATAAAATAAAAATGTGTTTTCTTTAATTTATGCATATTATTTTTTACCAGATACAAAGTGACTAGGGTATAGTTATTTATAACTACATTTTATACTTAGTTACTTAACTGGAACTTTTAGGTGTTTTTTTTGTTTGTTTGTTTGTTTGTTTGTTTTGGCATCAGAATGCACTGAATATTTTATTGAGATTTTACCAACATTGTGAATAGAGAAAGTTTAGAAATAATTTCTCTTTATTAAAAATGGATAAGGGGAACAAATGCTTAGATGGAGAAGTTAGCATAGGAAGAGAGGGAGGATATACATTGAAACATTGACATGTTCAAATGAAGAAAAGAGAAAGTGAAAAAAATTTGTTCATTTAGCCAGACTACTCAGTGAGAAGGGACTAAGATTGCTAAAATCAGGATGTAGGATTGAATTAAGGGATTGATAAGATTTAAAGCATAAAGCATCTACTTTACTATACAGCTATGCATAGCATAATTGTTCAATACACTCTTGGTTATTTATTTAGCCAAATGTCATAAGTTTTAATTATTTAGGCAAAGATCATTTCATTGGAACTTTTGTTAAAAACATATAACAGAAAGGGGAAACAAATGTATGATTTTATAGCTTATCATGGTATATCTGATACACAGTGCTTCCAGGTATGTATGAGATATGTATTGTGTGTATAAATACACACATCTGTTTGAATCAATAAGCAGAAGAAAGCTGGTTTCTGTACAAGATGCATTTTCTGGCTCTTTCTAGAAGTACTTAGACAGCTGCTGGACTAAGATGTGCTATATAAATACATATTCTAAAAATTATTTTAATTTGACATTTCTGTCAAAATACTTCTAAATACTATCCTTATCCACTTTCTGCCTGAGACTCTGTAACCTGACACAGTACAGCCTTCTTCTCTCAGTTGGTCTATTTTGAGCCATGAGAAACATGAGTGAGAATAACAAGCAAAAATCCTCAAATAGGTATTCAACTCAAAAGATAGCCAGTGCTTAGAAGAGATAGCCAGTGCAGAGAAGAAAAAATTGTTTTAGAAGGAGAAATCAGTCTTATTTTAAATAAAAACTTTATCCAGATGACTTGATCACATGCTCTTCCAAGTCTTTCTAAAATCTTATCTGTGTTTCTGGGTTACTTTTAGAATAAGGTTTACATTCTCCAAGTTAGCACTCAGTTATGTGTTTTCTCATTTATAATTCTAGATACAGAAGTAGGGAAAAATACAGGGGTAATCAAGATATTCAGTCACTGGTATTGGATGAAATGATGTGCAAGCTTCAGAAAGTTGTTTGGCAATTCCAAATCTCAATTTTGATTAGTTTCAAAATTAAAAGAAAAAAAAGGCAACTACACTTCAATAAATTTCTTTAAAAATTTAAAAAAAAAAAAAGTTAGCATGGTTTCTACTTCCAGGAAGATGAATCTATTTATCCTGCTAAGAACAAAGCTTTCGTGGACAGTTTATGAACAAGCAAACAAAGAAGCAAGCATAAAACAACAAAAACAAACCAAAAACACAAAACATGAGAACAATGAAAATTAGAGAAAAGACAGATCTGCCAGGGACTTCACAGCACAAAGACCAATACAGCTTTGAGTTCCCTGGGCCTTCATTTTGCTTCTTATATCCAAGAAATGAAGTAGAAGAAGTAGAGAACAAAGAAGCTCCAAAGGGCACAGACAAAACTTCCAGATAAAATTTTGCCTTTTAGCCAAAGAACCAAGAATATTGACAGTAACAACTCTATCAGCCAAACACCATCAAAACATTGTCGCCCCTCCAACACTTGTACAACACAAGCTAAATAAGTAGCAAAGAAGACTGCACAAGAAGCAAGATTTGTCATTCCTGCTGGATTGAAAATATGTAATTTTTCAACAAATATAAAAATAGCATATTAACAATATGCAAATTAACTCCCGACTTTTGGTATCAGTGGAAACCATATGAGCAACCTGGACTCATCTACATTGAGAAGTCATAACGCAATTTTCTCTCTCCATGTTCAAATAACTTTTTAAAAGACCAGGTAAAAAGGCAAATGTTTCACCACAACACAATGGTGAAGGTGTCACCAAAGGCAACGCGAATAGCAATAATGAAGTGTCCTTGCTCCTTCCAGGCAAGGTGATATCAATAGCAGTGTTGGAAATCTGGCAATCCCATCTCCATCCAGAACTAATTAAGAGGACTTCCTCCATCCCCAAGTGTCAATAGCGGCTGAGTGGTCAACTGACCTTCTACCCCCACTTGGTAATTCAAGGACACGTCCATCCTTCGCCTGCCAAAGTGATATCACAAATGGTCAGTGAAAGCAAATGAATTAAGACCCAGAAGGTAAAAACATAATATTCTTGTTGTCCACATTTCAAGTGAAAATCACTGTTATGTCAAGAACTAGAGAAATATCAACTTGAAGGAAAAGAGCAATAGATGCTGTATTGCAAATTGCTACTTTGGTAAGTTACCACACACTTGTTGGTTAAAACAACATTATTATTTTACAGTTATGGAGGTCAGATGTGAAGATGGTATTCACTGGGCTAACAAAAAGGAGTTGGACAGACTTGCATTCTGCTGGAGAATTTAAGAAAGAACTTATTTCTTTTGTTTTCTGTCTGCTAGAGGCTGCCTGTGTTCTTTGGTTTTCATCTCCTTCCATCCTCGAAGCCAACAATGAATGATTAAGTTGTTCTCATGCTGCATCACTCTGACACTCAATTTCCTTCTGTATCCTAATAAGGATCCTGGTGATTGCACTGGGTCTCCCACACAAGTCAGAATAATTTCCCCATCTCAAGATCAGTCAATTAAGAAACTTACTTTCATTTGCACATTTAATTTCCCCTTGACACATAGCCTAACATATTCACAGCTTTCAGAGATTAAGACATGGGCACCTTTTGTAGCACATTATCAATCTACCACCAAAGAGAACATTATGAAACCTAAGAATTGTTTTTTAAGCTTTCAAAGTTTTGGGTTTTTTTTGTTGCTGTTGTTTTGTTTTAGTTCTCCACTCACTTGCTGAGAAGGTAATTAATTGCAAGTTTATATGATGCTTCTACTTACTTTCATTATTCAAATTAAGAAGCTCACAATATGTCTCTGTTTCTGAAGAATTTTCATAGGCTTGTCTCTTCCATAATAAATAATAATTCTTAAAGAAGTAATAAATGCAAAATAATAAGTGCTTATTTCAAATTATGTATGTATATGTATGTAGACATCTATAGGAAGGGTACCAATCCATGAGAATATCCTTGTGGTTTTACTATTTGCTCTAAAAAACATATTCCTATTAAAAAGAACACACTTGAGTTAGTCCTAGTGAGGTGGGTGAACTTAGAGATTATTGTACAGAGTGAAGCAAGTCAGGAAGAGAAAGACAAATATTGTATAGCAATTCATGTGTATGGAATCCAAAAAGATGGTATTAATGAACCTATTTGGAGGGCAGCAATAGAGATGCAGACACAGAGAACAGGCTTGTGGACACAATAGGAACTGAGAAAGAAGCATGGAAATAAATACATTACCATATATAAGATAGATAACCAGGGTGAATTTGCTGTGTGACACAGGGAGCTCAAATGAGAGGGGACATATACATACATGATTTATGCTGATGTATGATAAAAACCAGCATAATACTGTAAATTAATTACCCTCCAATGAAAAAAGAAAACAAATAATCATACGCTTAAATACCAAAATATGTTAATAT
>SJYC01118354.1:0-13005 GCA_006408675.1 Madoqua kirkii | reverse complement strand
AAAAAAAAAAACAGGTAAAGCCAAGGAGAAAGTTGAACATTATATGGTAAAGAATGCAAATCAATCATGGAGAAGGAAATGGCAACCCACTCCAGTATTCTTGCCTGAAGAAACCCAGGGACAGAGAATCCTGGTGGGCTGCTGCCTATGGGGTCGCACAGGGTCGGACCTGACTGAAGTGACTTATAAGCAGCAGCAGCAAATCAATAAAAGTGAAAAGGAAACTCAATAGAAGCCAATGAAGAAAATGATTTCTTTGAAAAAATCAATAAATTTGACAAAACTGTAGCAAAACAAAATGAAAATAAAAAGAGAATATACAAATTAACAGTATCAGAAATAAAACAGGGAAGACCACGCAGATATCAAAAGGATAGTAAGAATATAATATAGACAACTCTACACACATGAATTTGAAAACTTAGATAAAAGTAGATTAATTATTCAAAAAGTTCAAATTGTTAAACTCATCAGATACAAAATAAGTGCTAAAAGGGTAGAAAATGATTTCTTTGAAAAAATCAATAAATTTGACAAAACTGTAGCAAAACAAAATGAAAATAAAAAGAGAATATACAAATTAACAGTATCAGAAATAAAACAGGGAAGACCACGCAGATATCAAAAGGATAGTAAGAATATAATATAGACAACTCTACACACATGAATTTGAAAACTTAGATAAAAGTAGATTAATTATTCAAAAAGTTCAAATTGTTAAACTCATCAGATACAAAATAAGTGCTAAAAGGGAATTTTCAGCTCATTTGCTCAGTCCTGTCTAACTCTTTGTTTGATATATATATATATATTACTTGTATGCGAGACAGCAAAAGAAACACAGATGTATAGAATGTCTGATTCTTTGAAATGCTTCATGAGATTGAAATGATTCATCTCAGCATGCTCGGCTTCTCTATACATCCCAACTCATGGAATATGCTCAAACTCATGTCTATTGAGTCAGTGATACCATCTAATCATCTCATCCTCTATCGTCCCCTTCTCCTCCTGCCTTCAGTCTTTCACAGCATCAGGGTCTTTTCCAATGAGGCAGGTCTTTGCATTAGGTAGCCAAAGTATTGAAGTTTCAGCTTCAGCATCAGTCCTTCCAATAAATATTCAGAACTGATTTCCTTTAGTGTTGACTAGTTTGATCTCCTGGCAGTCCAAGGGACTCTCAAGAGTCTTCTCCAACACACCACAGTTCAAAAGCATCAATTATTTGGTGCTCAGTCATCTTTATGTTCCAACACTTATATCCATACATAAATACTGGAAAAATCATAGTTTTGACTAGAGGGATTTTACTGGCAAATAATGTTTCTGCTTTTTAATATGCTGTCTAGGTTGGTCATAGCTTTTCTTCCAAGGAGCAAGAAGCTTTTAATTTCATAAATGCAGTTACCATCTGCAATGATTTTGGAACCCAAATAAATAAAGTCTTTCAGTGTTTCCATTGTTTCCCTATCTATTTGCCATGAAGTGATGAGACCAGATGCCATGATCTTAGCATTTTGAATGTTGAGTTTTAAGCCAGTTTTTTCACTCTCCACTTTCACTTTTATCAAGACACTCTTTACTTCCTCTTCACTTTCTTCCATACGGGTGGTGTCATCTGCCTATCTGAGGTATTGATGTTTCTCCTGGCACTCTTGATTTCACCTTGTGTTTCATCCAGCCCAGCATTTTGCTGATGTACTCTGCACTGAAGTTAAATAAGCAAGATGATAATAAACAGACTTGAGGTACTCCTTGCTGTATTTGGAACTAGTCTGTTGTTCCATGTACAGTTCTAACTGTTGCTTCTTGACCTACATACAGACTTCTCAGGAGGCAGGTAAGGTGGCCTGGTGCTCCATCTCTTGAAGAATTTTCCATAGTTTTTCATGATCTACAGAATTTTCAGGATTTATTTCCTTTAAGATTCACTGGAATACTACTTATTAATAGAAAGGAAATAACCACTGATATACTCAACAACTTGGATGAATTTCTAAGGATTGCAAATTCTATCAATATAATTTCACTTATGTAACATTCTTAAAATGGCAAAGTCATGAGATGGAGAACAAAGTTTGAGTTGCCAAAAGTTAATGTGGGAGTCTGTATGAGAGGAGAGTGGGTGTGGAAAACATGTGAGATCCTTGTGAGGATTTTAATCATGTCTGTGTTCATGTCTACTCTCTGTAGTCTAGCACAGATTTTCAAATTCCTACTATTGGGGATATTGAATGAAGGATACTGTGATCTTTCTGTGTTATATCTTACAAATTCATGTCAATCTAAAATCAAATCAAAGTTCGAAACTTAAAAAAAAAATAGTAAAGCATACTGTCTAGATTTGTTGTCAGAATGAAATACTGACACATTTGAAAGTACCTATTTAACACTTGGTATTTAAAAACACTCAGTTTATCTGATTTTGCTTTCCTTTTCTCTTGCTCCTTTGTAAGTGCACATGACTTCTTGTAAACTAATTTTTTTTTTCCCTTCCAATGGAATACACCATTCTTTGACCTTGACAAACTTGTCTGGCCTGAGCAGATACTCTGTTACATTTGGATTTGAATTCAAGATAATATCCAGGAGCAGAGGTGATACTGCACATAAATACAACAAGTAATTCTTTAAGGCTGTCAAAACTAGAGATAAAATTTTAATAGTGCTTGATATCAAAGGGAGGGAAGTAAGTAAGATGATAACGTTACTAATCCCTGATTATCTTGAGAGGCTCATGAGGACAAAATAGCAGACTAAGAAGCTAAGTATCAGCTTGCTGATGGTTTTAGGACTCCAGGAGATACGTGAACTGGGACTCAAGTTCAGGGTCATATGTAGGACTTGTCTCCAAAACTTTCCTCTGCCACAACCAAACCTTAGGAACAGCTGTTGATAGTTGGTAATTGAAGGGATAACTGTCTAGTTTCTATGGATCCTAGATGCATTTACCTATTGTTCTATGTGACTTTATAGCTAGGGTTCAACTAAAACCAAACTTCTTTCTTCAACATTAAGTGAGCATTTCCAGAGAAGCAAAGTGTCTCTGTTCTCCCTACACTCAGAGAAGAAGCAAAATCAGTGAGGTCAAGGAAATAATTAAAGGGCTCAAGTACCTAGACAGCAGACTCCTATGCAGACTGAAGGTTTAGAGAAGAAGCGGGAGTGAGTTTCTTCCTGTAGCTACTGGGCTGCAGCTAGTCAGAAAGCAAAAGCAAGCAGCCAGTGTCCTGACAGGGAAGGAGTGACTACCACCAGAAACTTTCAACTTTGGAGTCCATATGGGTAGAATCCAGATGTTTCTGCACTTCTGGAAGGAAGGCAGTCTGTTTTCTGGTTGCCTCAGTAGTGGTAACTCATCAGTCTTCTGAGAAGTCCATCACGATTTTTTACCTAAATTAGAACCATTGCATTAAAATCAGGTGCTATCAGATTATAGCCTATTGGCTAAATTTAGGAAATGGTATACACACCTAACCTAGTACCTCAAATGGTAAAGAATCTGCCCACAATGCAGGAGAACCAAGTTTGATTCCTGGGTCAAGAAGATCCTCTGGAGAAGGAAATAGCCACCCACTCCAGTATTCTTGACTGGGAAATTCCACGGACAGAGGAGTCTAGCAGGATACAGTCCATAGGCTCGCAGAGTCAGACACAACTGAGAAACTGACTCTTTCACTTTCGTGGGTACCTAAACTGGATAGCTTCTAGTTTCAGGGGAAGAGAAAGTCCATTAGAAAAGAAAGTGAGAAGGAATTACAGAGACTATCATGTGACTTATTTAACCCCAGGTAAGCCATGGTCCCTAAAGAGATGGTAGTGTGTTATAAAGGCCAGATGCAGGTCAAGGTACTATTAGGATATTGCAATGATTCAAAGGCTTTTCCTGATTGCAAGGTGTTTGCAGTAGGGTTTTTGAGATCTTGCTGTGCATCACAGTTTTCTGCTAAATGCTGAATGAACCTTGGAATAGACTGTGGATAGAAGCCCAATCCCTAATCCTAAAACCTCCACCATTACAGATGCAGATTCCAATAGATGCATAAGGGTTTGTGTGCCTGCGTTTGCATTCAGATAAATAGATATCTGAACAAACTTGCTTGGCCAATGTTTCTTTTGGTTATTGAAGCACACAATCCATGGAGTGTTTCCTTTCTGATCAATTATTTTTTTCCTAATTTTATTGGAGTATCATCAATTTACAATGTTAGCTTAGTTTCAGGGGTACAGTAAAATTATTCACTATACATGTACATATATTCATTTTTTTCAGTTTCTTTCTGCATATAGGTCATCATTACAGAACATAGAGTTCCCTGTACTATACGGTAGATCCATGTTAGTTCTCTTTATATATAGTAGTGTGAGTATGTTAATCCCAAGCTCTTAATTTACCCCTCCTTGACATGTTTCCCTTTGGGTAACCATAATTTTTTTTTTTTTAATTTATGAGTATGTTTCTGATTTGGAAACAAGTTCATTTATGTCATTTTATTTAGATTCCACATATCAGTGATCTCATTTTACCCATTGTTTTTGTCTTTGTGAGAATCCTGAAGATCCTTTTTATTATTCTCAATAATGATAATAATACTAAATTTGAGAAACAGTGAATATTTATTCAGTACTTGTGTATGTCAGATTATTTTGTGCTCACAAACCTCTGTGGATGAAATACTATGTATGTGGGATTTGTTTTTTAGCATTTTATACATGAAGTAATTGAGTCAAAAAGATTATTAGAGGTTAGAAAAGAAAGATGAAAAGTGTTAGTTGCTCAGTTGTGTCCAACTCTTTATGACCCCATGGGCTATAGCTCACCAAGCTCTTCTGTCCATGGAATCTCCAGGCAAGAATACTGAAGTGGATTGCCATTCTCTTCTACAGAGGGTCTTACTGACCCAGGGATTAAACTTGGGTCTCCTGCATCACAGGCAGATTCTTTACCATCTGAGCCACCAGATTGCCCAAGGTCAATTAAGCCCGACTCAAGAAAATGAGCTTTAATTTTTTGCTACCTGAGATAAATCTTATTGCTCCTTTTTTCAGTGGTCAGTTCCCTCATCTTGTGTTCTATCTCAAAGGCATAATGAAGCAGGGTCTACAGGGAGCCTAAAGCCCTTCTCTGAGCATTTCCTTCTCTCAGATTATTTCCCCTGCAAACTCAAGGCCTTCTTTCTGAATCTATTCCAGGATCCAGAATCAGGACATCTCACGTCTTTCTTACCAGCCAATCACATGAGAGAAAAGAGAAGGAAAAAAAAAAAAAATTGAAAGCTCTAACCACTCCCTCTTCCCACCTGAATGAACTTAGCCCCCTTTCCTCAACTCCATTCACCCTAAGCTACCTGTACCCATACCAACTCATATTTACCATGTTGAACAAACAAATAGATGATAAAGGAGTCTCTTAAAATACATGGTGGAGATATGCTGGAAGACATTATGTTCTGCTTGGAATCCCATGATTTCTGTTTTGATAAAATCTTTTCAACTGTCCAAGGACAGATGCTGACTTCTGACTTGGTCACCATCTGCCCTGGACATAGGTGTAGCCAAACAGTGACCCAAAGGAAAAGGACAGACAACACAAACAACCCTGTGATCCCACTCCAAACATAAGCATCTAAATAGCTTTTCCCAGAAATGATGCTATTGTTCCTTTATGTATCATATGAGGTAGGGTAATCAAACTCTCACTTATTAATAGTAGATGGCTTCCTGTCTTGCCCAGGGCTTTAGTGTCAATGTTTGCTTACATTTCAAAATAATAGAGTCATGTATTTCCTTTATAGCTTCCTAGCAATTTTTAGGTAGCACTTTTATGTTTTCTCTCCTGTGAAGACATCAGTGCTTTTATTTAGCATACACCAAGACTTGGGAAGATAGGCAGCCTTTTTAAAGCACCTACCAGGAAAATCACTGTTTTGATAAATTCAGGTTCTTTCCTCCCTCCTCACTTCATATTTTCAATTTACAAAGAAAGCCTCAGTGGACTTAAAAACTTTCCCTTGGAATAAGAAAACTTAAAGAAAAGTGCTAAAAGGGCAGGAGGAGTAGTCCTCCTGGTGTAATTAACAGAGACACTTGAGAAAATACGAAAACAATCAGAAATGGAAGAAATGTTTACCATCCAATGTACTATTTCTACCTCCAGGTTTTCCCCCTCTAGTCCATTCTGTATAAGAATTTCTCAGTGAGATTTCTAAAGATATTTTTCATGTCAATGTGTTTTTTTTTTCCCAAAATTTATTGGCGTATAGTTACTTTACAACATCGTATTAGTTTCTGCTGTACAGCAAAGTGAATCAGCTATATGTATAAATATTTCCTCTCTTTTTTGGGGTTTCCTTCTCATTTAGATCACCACAGAGCACTGAATAAAATTTCTTGTGATATACAGTATGTTCTCATTAGCTATCTTTTTTATACAAGTCAAATTTTAAATTAAAATCCATGGAGGATTAACATTGAGGTCAAATTTAAAAAGTTGCATGTCTCTTTGCATACCTTCAAAATTTTTAATTTCTTGAACCTGGTCATCTTATTTAGACTCTTTTTTTTTTTTTTTTGTGCATTTATCCCAACAGCTCAATTATAAATAAGCACTAACCAAGCAGACTGTTTAGAATTTATACCTGTGTACCTTAATTTCCTTCAATGCCTCAAATTTATCACTGGTCTCCTAGACATGGAGGTTGGATTTGACAATTTTTGTGTCTTCCCTTCCATCCTGACATGTAGAATTAGGGGTCTTTATTCGTGGAGTGTTTGTAGGAACTAAGAGGGTATAAACTAAATGTCTGATACCTAGCCATCTTTTTATGAGTCTCAGGCTAATAACGTTTATTTAGATTTCCCCATGACAATGTAGGCTTGATACAGGCATGTACATCCAGGCTTGATAAAAATGTGTGACCATTGACCAGAATACTGGGGGTTGTGATTCTATTAGAAATTGCAATTCAGTGTCTGACTTCCAAACATTTATAAAACTAAAAGTAGCATACACACACACACAAAGACACGTGCACAATCATACAGAATACATAAAACTCAATAGTCTCATTCATTCACTTGTTTTTTAAACAATATTTACTAAGCACCTGGGCTCACGTAATTGCTCACTGATAAAGAATCTGCTTGTCAATGCAGGAGACACAGGTTTAAACCCTGGGTCTTCCCTGGGAAGATACTCCTGGGAAGTCCCTTGGAGGAGGTCATGGCAACCCACTCTAGTATTCTTGCTGGGAAAATCCCATGGATAGAAGAACCTAGTAGTTAGAGTCTATAGGGTCACAAAAGAATGGGACACTACTGAAAGACTAAACAAGAATATCAAGTACCTATTTCATACTCAGTCTTGTTTTAGTATTGTGGCTGTAACAATCACTACACTTCAACAGACTAATGTCTACTCTTGAGAAGAATACATTGACCAGTGAGGAGGAAGTAAGCAAAAAAAAAGGAAAAAATACACTTTTATAACATGATTTAATATAGTAATAATCCATATAAAGTAGAATATCCAGAACTGATATGACATAAATGTGAGAAGCTATTGAAGATTGCCCTGACCCTGCAGTATCTTCACCACATGAGAAGACAGCTTATTTTCTAGGGTCTAGGGTAGCCTCTAAAGGGTCTTGCTAACTTCTTCAGTACCTGCTACAATATTTCTTGTCTTTAGCCTATATTCTTTCCACACCAATTTAAATCGTTCCCTTGGGTTCTTCCTATTAGAACTTGAGTTCTGACATATTCAAAGGGCCAAAGAACTAGAAAGTTCAGGAAGAAGTTGAAGAATGGAGCTTATCCAATTAAACTACAGTGAGATTTGGGTGTAAGCAGGCAGCAAGATGGCTATGTACCAGGGAAGGAACTAAGTAGCAGTGGGGCAGGCTAAGACCCCCACATCACTCCTCCAGCCATTGTTCCAAGATTTTGATAATGACTAATTGTAATATCGCCATTTGCCGATCTAATTTTTATCCATATGGTGTTCTATTTAATTTTAAAAAATTACATTAAAAACACCTGCTAATCAGCTGCTTCAGCTAATTTAAAAGAAAAAAAATTAATAGTACTTTTACATTTTCTAATTAGGTATTATGAGTTTTAATTAATGTCTTAATTAGATGCCATTATCTACTCCCGACACTGGTGCATTATTTGAAACCAGGCTGTGATTACTATACTGATATGCGTTCTGGTTTTTTTTTTTTTTTTCCCCACAAACAAGTAGCTAGCTTTATTTTTTTCTATTTAGGAAAAGCTTCCCTGCATCCAAGCAGTACTGTTTCCCAGTCACACTGCCTGCAGTGTGAGTTCTTCATCTGGCTCCTTCTAAGGCTGTCTTTTCTGCAGTTTTCTCACTCCCAGAGGCTCTGATCCCTGAAGTCCATAGATGGGCTACTCGGAGCCCCTTATCTCTTAAAGCGACCTCACTGCACTAAGTATCCCCTCTTTAATTAGCCATTTCCTCCTTAAAGCTCGCCAGATGCTGTATTGGCAGTGAGGATAAAGAAAGGGGCTAAATACAGAATTTGAATTGAAAATGTATGAAAGAATAAATAAATGAATGAACTACAAAATGTCACAATATCAGAATGACAGCTAAAAAATATCCTCTTCAAGCTTGAACTACTCTGCAACATCACATCCAAAGCAACCTTCAGGGTAAAAGAATGTGCCTAAGAAGTGGGTGCATGTGGACAATGGGCTAGTTTTGATCCAAATAGACATGAGAATACACGCCTTAAGTAAGGCCTGGCAAACAATGTCTTGTTGATTTTGGTGTTTATATCGTAACTACTCAACTAAATGGATGGTGCAAATAAATCAGTTCAGTTCAGTTTAGTCGCTCAGTCCTGTCCGATTCTTTGCGACGCCATGAATTGCAGCACGACAGACCTCCCTGTCCATCCCTATCTCCCGGAGTTCACTCAGACTCACGTTCATCGAGTCAGTGATGCCATCCAACCATCTCATCCTCTGTCTTCCCCTTCTCCTCCTGCCCCAATCCCTCCCAGCATCGGAGTCTTTTCCAATGACTTAACTCGTCGCATGAGGTGGACAAAGGACTATAGTTTCAGTTTGAGCATCATTCCTTCCAAAGTCAGCATCGGAGTCTTTTCCAATGACTTAACTCTTCGCATGAGGTGGACAAAGGACTATAGTTTCAGTATGAGCATCATTCCTTCCAAAGAAATCCCAGGGCTGATCTCCTACAGAATGAACTGGTTGGATCTCCTTGCAGTCCAAGGGACTCTCAAGAGCCTTCTCCAACACCGCAGTTCAAAAGCATCAATTCTTTGGCGCTCAGCCTTCTTCACAGTCCAACTCTCACATCCATACATGACCACAGGAAAAACCATAGCCTTGACTAAATGGACCTTAGTAGGCAAAGTAATGTCTCTGCTTTTGAATATACTATCTAGGTTGGTCATAACTTTTCTTCCAAGGACTAAGTGTCTTTTAATTTCATGGCTGCAGTTACCATCTGCAGTGATTTTGGAGCCCAAAAAAGCAAAGTCTGACATGTTTCCATTGTTTCTCCATCTATTTCCCATGAAGTGATGGAACCGGATGCCATGATCTTTGTTTTCTGAATGTTGAGCTTTAAACCGACTTTTTCACTTTCCTCTTTTAGTTTCATCAAGAGCTTCTTTAGTTCTTCTTCACTATCTGCCATGAGGGTGGTATCATCTGCATATCTGAGGTTATTGATATTTCTCCTGGCAATCTTGATTCCAGTTTGTGTTTCTTCTAGTCCAGCATTTCTCATGATGTATTCTGTATATAAGTTAAATAAACAGGGTGACAGTATACAGCCTTGATGTACTCCTTTTCCTATTTGGGACCAGTCTGTTGTTCCATGTCCAGTTCTGTTGCTTCCTGACCTGCATACAGATTTCTCAAGAGGCAAGTTAAGTGATCTGGCATTCCCATCTCTTTCAGAATTTTCCACAGTTTTTTGTGATCCACACAGTCAAAGGCTTTAGTATAATCAATGAGGCAGGAGTCAATAGTCTTTTGGAATTCCCTTTCTTTCTGTATGATCCAATGAGTAGTGTCAATTTGATTTCTGATTCCTATGCCTTTTCTAAATGTTTAAGTTTGGGAGTTCTCTGTTCACATACTAATGAAGCCTTGCTTGAACGATTTTGAGCATAACCTTACTATTCTGTAAAATGAGAGCAATTGTAAGGTAGTTTGAACAATCTTTACTATTGCTTTTTGTTTGGATTGGATTGAAAACTGACCTTTTCCAGTCCTGTGACCATGGCTGAGTTTTCCTTATTTGCTGGCATATTGAGTGCAGCACTTTAAACAGCATGATCTTTTTAAAACTTAAAATAGCTCAACTGGAATTCCATCAACTCCACTAACTTTGTTTGTACAAATGCTTCCTAAGGCCCACTTGACTTCACATTCCAGGATATCTGGCTCTAGGTGAGTGACCACATCATCATGGTTATCCCAGTCATTAAGAACTTTTTTGCATAGTTTTTCTGTGTGCTACTTCCACCTCTTCTTAATCTGTTCTGCTCTGTTAGGTCCTCATCATCTCTATCCTTTACTGTGCCCATCCTTGCAGAAAATATCTCCTTAACCTTTTCAGTTTTCCTGAAGAGATCTCTAGTCTTTGCCATTGTACTGTTTTCCTCTATCTCTTTGCATTGTTGACTTAAGAAGGCCTTCTTATCTCTCCTTGCTTTTCTCTAGAATGCTGTGTTCATTTGTATTAATTTTTTCCTTTCTCCTTTGCTTTTGCTTCTTTTCTTTTCTCAGCTATTTGTAAAGCCTCTTCAGACAACTATTTTTCCTTCTAACATTTCTTTTTCTTTGGGATGGTCTTGGTCACTGCTTCTTGTACAATGTTAAAAATCTCTGGTCCTTAGTTCTTCAGGCACTTTGTCTACCAGATCTAGTCCATTGAATCTAATTGTCATCTCCACTATATAATTATAGGGGATTTGATTAAGGTCATAAATATATTTTTAAAAAATTTGTCCACATTGCATGTCTTTGAGGTATCTTAATTCTTTGTCCAGGGATTGAACTTGTGTCCTTGGCAGTAAAAAAAAAAGAGTCCTAACCATTGGGCCACAGGGAATTCCATATATATATATATATATTTTTTTTTTTTTAATTGTAGGTTAATACTTTACAATATTGTATTGATTTTGCCATACATCAACATGAATCTGCCATAGGCATACATGTGTTCCCCATGCTGAGCCCCTCCTCCCTCCTCCCTCCCCATACCATCCCTCTGGTTCATCTCAGTGCACCAGCCCCAAGCATCCAATATCATGCATTGAACCTGGACTGGCGAGTCATTTCATATATGATATTATACATGTTTCAATGCCATTCTCCCAAATCATCCCACCCTCTCTCTCTCCTACAGAGTCCAAAAGACTGTTCTATACATCTGTGTCTCTTTTGCTGTCTCATGTACCCCAATTTTCGTTGCAGCACTGTTTATAATAGCCAGGACATGGAAGCATACATGTTTCAATGCCATTCTCCCAAATCATCCCACCCTCTCTCTCTCCTACAGAGTCCAAAAGACTGTTCTATACATCTGTGTCTCTTTTGCTGTCTCATGTACCCCAATTTTCGTTGCAGCACTGTTTATAATAGCCAGGACATGGAAGCAACCTAAATGTCCATCAGCAGATGAATGGATAAGAAAGTTGTGGTACATAAAAACAATGGAGTATTACTCAGCCATTAAAAAGAATACATTTGAATCAGTTCTAATGAGGTGGATGAAGCTGGAGCCTGTTTTACAGAGTGAGGTAAGCCAGAAAGAAATAGTCAATACAGTATACTAACGTATATATATGGAATTTAGAAAGATGGTAACGATAACCCTATATGCGAGACAGCAAAAGAGACACAGATGTATAGAACAGTCTTTTGGACTCTATATATATTTTAAAAATATTCTTTTCCATTGTGGTTTATCATGCATACCGAGTACATTTCCCTGTGATATACAGTTGGACCTTGTTTTTATCCTTCTTCATGTAATAGTTTGTGTCTGCTAATCCCAAACTCCCAATCCATCCCTCCTCTAACCCTTCCCTTGGAAATGACAACTCTGTTTTCTATGTCTGTGAGTCTGCTTCTATTTCATAGATAGGTTCATGTATTTCATATTTTGAATTCCATATGTAAATGGATTATATGGTATTTGTCTTTCTCTTTCTGATTTGTTTCCCTTGGAATGGTAACCATCCATGTTGCTGCAAGTAGAAGACATTTCTTACTTAGAGTTCCACATTTATTTTAAATTGGGCCAATCAGCCCTACTTGCATCTTTTTTTCTTCTTCTTCTTTTTGATGCACAATGTAGCAAATGTGGCTCATGGTCCTAAAGCTGGTTCTTTTATTGGAGCAATATCCCAAATTGTTGATATAATGATAGCATGAATTTTCTTATCATAGATTATGTAGCAGCAATTTCGGAAGCTCAGGTCTGGTCTGATGAAAGGTTTTGGTAGCACTGTTTAGAAGCTCAACCTAGAATGTATTGTTAGCTCTCCTAACCCTCTGTGACAATTTTAGATCCTATAATAAACCCCTTCCAACTTAAGCTAGCTAGAATAATATCAGTTCTCTGTAACTGAGCTTCTACACAGTGCTATTAAGTCCATTCTTACATCAAAATACTCTACTCTTTTATATATTTATTTACTTGTTAGCTATTAGAACTGCCAAAATCTGATGGTAGAATTGCTCACAATGTTGGAGCAATTATTCTTTTATTTGTTGTGGGAGAATATTTAACAATAGACAACTAGAGACAAAATCCGTGACCACAGAATAAAAAATAATGTAGACAGAATATGGCCAGCTGGCAAGGATTTTTTCTTTTTATTCTAGGAATCTTTATATGAGTTTTGTTTATAAAACCTTACAGCTAAATTATTTCATCCATATTAAGTATCTCAAACTGCTAAACAATTACACAATGATTATGTTCTGTGC
>SJYC01118352.1:0-20135 GCA_006408675.1 Madoqua kirkii | reverse complement strand
AAAAAGTGTTTTTTCACTCAGGTCTCTGGATTTTGCACCCATTAAACTAATAGTTTCAGATCTACTTTAAGAACAGGCACTGTGATCAACATTTTTCTACTTGAACAGGGGGGAAAAAAATCTTGTTGAAAGCTGAGCTTTATTTTTAGCTAAATAAGAAAACATTTCACAGAGTATTTACTGAAAACAATCAATAAGTCCCTACTAGGTATAAGTCGATATATATCAAGTCAAAAGTACACTATTACTTTGAAGCCAATATGTTTTACCAAAGACATGGAGAATTAACATTAAAACAAGCCACTGACATTTCCAGTCTATTTTTTGGCAGTATAATGTACAACAATTCAAGCAAAATCCTGTGTCTCACTATATTATCCAGTAAAAACTCCATTTAGCCAACTTTTAAGAAAATAATATCTTATTTCATTTGTTTCCAAATGTCTCTTCAGATTAAATTAGGCCACCAGCATCCTCTGAAGCTTCCCTTTTTTCTCCCTTTAACTTTCAATAAACATGGAGGCAAAGAAAGAGAAAAGAGATACTCTAGACACAGATATTAAAGATATGTGCCCTGTGGTGACTCTGAGGGAAAGATTCCCTGGAGAAGGAAATGGCAACCCACTCCAGTATTCTTGCCTGGGACATCCATGGGATTCCCTGGGAAATTAATCCATGGGATTCATGCCTGGGATATCCGATGGATAAGGGGGTGTCTGGTGAGTTACAGTCCATGGTTCACAAAGAGTCATACATGGCTGAACACACACCCCCACACGCATGATACCATTTTACTCAGCTTGAGAGACTAAAAGCAAACAAATAAACAAACAACAACAACGGCAACAGAAGGACATAAAGCTGTGGAAGCAACTTTGACAGAAAATAAAACTAAATGAAAAGGCTCTAATAATGTGTTAGAATTCATTGTAAAATTATAGTCTGGGTTGTTTGTTTGAAAATGCTTTATTTGATACTCCAACAAAAAACAGAGCTTGCATCATCTGATAATTCTCTGAAGAAGATAATTTTGACAATTGTGTAAAAGAATGATTAGATAAGGGAGAAGAGAGATAGAAATACTGGTTATGAGCCTAGTAAAACATTTTAGATAACTATTTCCTTAAAAATGTGTTTGAAGGAAATCTAATTTCATAGAATTTTACTACATTTTGCAAGAGGAAAAAGTAACATTTCTGTAGCTACAATTCTCTTGTGCAAAACCAGACTTAAATAATGTAAAATGTATTTCTTCTCTACAAGATATCTAATAAGCTAATAGACACAACAAATATCAAGGAAGAGCTAATGGCATGGAGCATGCCCCAAACTGATATGACTGTGGTAATCCCGTGTAAAGAAACATCTGCAGAATTATTGTTCATAAATTTCTATTTTGCCACAGGTTGGTCTCTGCAATAAGGGCCTCACTGGTTGCTATAGAGAGTACATTTTGGGGAATTTTCTGGTGGTCCAGTGGTTGGAATTCTGAGCTTCCACTGCAGGAAGCCTGGTCAGGGATCTAAAGTCTCACATGCTACAGCGCATAGCCAAAACATACATAAAAATTGATTCAAAAAATCCATGATAAACAAACAAGACCAAAAAAAAATTTTTTTAAGAAAGAAAAAAAATACATTGTATACTTTTGTGACTTCAGTTTCTAAAAATCTGGCATAAAGTATATCCTCCAGAGACATTTATTGAAAGGAGTTGACAGAAAGACCTAAACCAGAAAGGAATATGAATGAGAACACGATTGGAAAAAAAACAGCTTGCATTTGCCTTGTTCTCTGCATCACATTATTCTCAAGTCATCGCTTTTGGTGCTTGGCTATTCAGCAATTCAGATTTGGACACTTATGGGAAAGAAACTAGAGATGTTGAATCGGGGACTGAAATAATCTTCCCAAAACTGTTCTGTTAATCCAGGTGTAAACCAATTTGTCTGTGAAACATCATCACAGGAAATCTTTCAATAGAGCCTTATTGTCCCATGTGGGTGAAATAAAATTTACAGTTGCTTTAGATTTTGAAGAACAAGTCAGGTGGCCCAGAAAGACAATCTGAGTTACTGAAAAAATACAGTTTTAGAATTAAAAATACTTTATTTGAATACTAGCTTTACTACATACTGATTGTTTTGGCAAAGGGAAATTTATACATTCTTTTCAACTTTATTTTTTAATATCTATAAAAATGTGGAATTAATAATATATAGAGAGTATGATGCTTGAGCATGTTAAACAAGGTAATACTCAAAGTTCTTTGCTGTGTCTTCAATGAGTGAATTATAGGCAATTAAGTTTCAATAAATGGAACTAAAGACATTCTAGAATCAGTTTTGGTCTGGAAAAAATAACAATACTTTATAAATGTCTTCTCAACAGGGTGATTAAATGCTGAATGTCATCAATGTGAAAAACAAAACCAAACATTTTAGGTTCCGGAAGAAGATGTTTAGCCTGAATTCTCTGGTCAGTTTCAATCTTTTAACTGCTATAAAAGCCCTACCAGTCTTTGTTGGCTAGGTAATTTATTAAATACACCTTCTCATAAAACCCTTAGAAGAATCCTATGAATTATTGCGTTCACAAGTGTTTCAGCCCACTATGGTATTTTAGAGAAACAAAATGCATGTTTATTTTCTGTGATCAGAACAATCCCAATTTTGACAGTGGATGAGAAGCTTGCATACACAGTCCATTTGGGAGAGTAGTAATTCACTGTGGCTGCAGTAGAGATTTTGAGGGAGAGTGCGGGAAGAGATATGGATGTAAGAAGAGCACAGAGTATTGAATCTGGATAGATTATAATCAGATTGTGAAGGCAGTTGAAGCCAGGTTCAGGAATGTGCATTTACTCTTTCAGAGAAGTCGTAGCTATTAAGTGATTCTGAACTAGATGAGAACAATATGGGAGTGATTTTCTTTTGAAGATTGAATCTGATAATGGTTGTTTGTAGGTGACCTTTGATCAGATTGACTAGATATGCTTCCCAGCTCCATGTCGAAATTGTTAACACTAAATTCAGGAGTTTTTCTTCCCCTTAGCATTCGGCACATTCTGCAATTTTCTTTTAGAAACAAACTAATCCAAGTTAGTGTTCAGAGCACTGTGCCCTGGAGCTAGGTTACCAGCCTGTCACTCACTAGTTATGTTGCCTTAAGTTAGTTAACCCTCAACACAAATTTTTTTCATCAGTAAAATAGGATGTTGCTTCTTCCCTTTTAAGGGAAGGTAAAATTAGCTAACAGAGTCAGAGTGCCTGGCAAAAAGGTAAACGCTCAAAATAGTTAGCTGAAATGTGTATAACTATTATTGCAATCCTGAAATATTTCTAGTCAACCTGTCATATTTTCACAAGACTTCCTCTTGCAAAGATTTATCTTCCAAATATAATTGTTCACTGGAGATTGGTTCTAGGACCCCATCCCCTGCACATTCCAAAGACTACAGATGCTCAAATTTATTTTATGAAACAAGGAAGTACAGGATTATCTGTATCCACAGGTTCCACATCTGCAAACTTAATCAATTGGAAAGCTATTCCCATGGATACAGAGGGTTGATTATAGTCTCTTGGATTTGAACTTTATCTCTATGCCCTTGTTCTCATAGTTACTATTTTAAGAGGAGATACATTCCCATATGCAAATCTAGAAAAATGGTACAGATGAACCTATTTTCAGGGCAAGAATAGAGATGCTGATGTAGGGGATTAATGTGTTGACACAGGGAGGGAAGAAAAGGGAAGGTTGGATAAACTGGGAGAATGGGATTGTCATACATATACTGTGCATGTGTGTATGCTAAGTCACTTTAGTTTTGTCCGACTCTTTGTGACCCTATGGGCTGCAGCCAGCCAGGCTCCTCTGGGCTCCTCTGTCCTCCTCTGTCTCTGCCAGTATTCTCCAGGCAGGGTACTGGAGAAGGTTTCCATGAGCTCCTCTAGGGATCTTCCCAGCCCAGGAATTGAACCTGCATCTCTTATGTCTCTTGTATTAGCAGATGAGTTCTTTACCACAGGCCCCACCTGGGAAGCCCCATATATACACTATCATGTGTAAAATAGGTAACTAGTGAAAAGCTGCTGTATAACACAGGGAGCTTAGCTTAGTGTTCTGTGATGACTTAGAAAGGTAGGATGAAAGGATGGAAGGAAGGTCCAAGAGGGAAGGGATATATGTATGCATATGTTTGATTTATTTTATCATGCAGCAGAAACTAACAACATTGTGAGATAACTACACCCCAATTTAAAAAAAAAAGAGAGATAAATTCCCAGAAAGATCACAATTACTAAGCTTTACAAATTTTTAAATTGTAACTTAAATATTTTTGTGGTGTTTTACTTTCCTTTATCTCAGTATCTCTCCCTTCTGCTGCAGGCACACATTTTGTCAAATTACTGTCACCTCTCTCTCAGAGCTTCAAAAATCTGCTAGTTTAGGAAACTAACTCAGTGGTAATACCCCTAAGGCTTGTGACAAAGCACAATAACTATAACACAATCTTTAATTTCTAACCCTAAAGCCAAAAACTGCAATTTGACTATTTCTCTGTATCAGAGGCACAGTATTTGCAACAGCCCTCTTTGCTATTTTCACCCTGCCATTCCAGATTACCATAACCAGAAATCACATCAGGTCTGCAGGAATATTGTTTCTGTTGTGACTCTCAACTTCCACTTGCTCTACTCTAACCTGAAAGTAGGACAGTGAGCAGAATTCTCTGGGTAAATGCCTTGCAAATTGTGTGTTCTCTTCCAGAAGTAGGGTTGCCAACTAAAGAATGCTGCTTATCTCCCAGCTCTACAAGGATGAAGCCACTGGCCTCTGCAGTTGCTGGCCTTCAATACCTCTTGAAAGATGTTCAGGGCAGAGATCAGGAATGAGGCATTCTGTGCTCTGGGAAAAACTAGCAGAGCAGACCTTCAGAAAGTTAAATATTCTCAGAAAAAGAAAATTGTATGAACCCAGTTTCTTGCTCTTATTTTCAGAAAAGTCCTGCAATCATTAATGATTTCTGCTCCTCATGACTTTCAAATCACAACTCCAATATTGTGCTTTTTTTTTTTTTTTTTTTTTTTTTTCAGATGACAAGTATAATGAAAAAGTGAACTGGGCCAGGGATTAATGGTCAACAGAGCTGCCTGGCTTTCCATATGTACCTGGAAGTGCTTTTTTCCTTTGAATGATTTTGAATAGAAATAGAAATTAAAAAGTGCTTAAAGTAAGTAAATACCCCCACCTTCATGAACATATTTCACTCTTTTCCTGAAGAGACTTGTTGTCCCCAGAAATATCTCTTACTCTTGTCTATCTGAGTCTGTTGATGGACTCAGCTATCCAGTCTTGTTTGTCTCAGACTAAATACTATACTATTGATTTAGAGTCTCTGGGTTTGCTTTTTTATTTGTTTATTTAATCTCTCTGCTTATTAGATTTTTCTTTTAGCTTCACCCTTTTTCTCTTATATCTGGGTTGCTAAGCAGTCCTGTTTACCCCACATACATCTGCACTGCATTTTAACTTGTGCTTCTAATAAATTATTCCATAAGGTGGGAAATTCAGCAACCACCTCCTGTAAGTTATAACAGAGAGGGGAAAAAGTCTCTGTGTAAAGACTTGAGAATTATTTTATTTTTATTTATTTATTTTGAGTAAAAGCTGTTTCCTTCTTATACTCATCTTTGTGATTCAGTTCCCACTGTCTTCCAGCTGGACAGCTGAGACCACCTCCCAGCTAATTTCTCCATCTTCCTTTCTTCTCTGCAATTCTTTCCTAAAAAGCTGATAATTCAAATACGATCATGGTGCTTTCCTACATAAAATCTTTTGGCGGTTTTCCACTGATAAACAATGAAATCCAAACTCTCTGCATGACATTTAAGGTCCTACAAGCTCTGTCTCCTTTCTAGCTTGCAGATGTATATCTGCCTCACTAGAAGCTCATATGTACTAGAAACACTGAAAAGTGTTAGTTTTTCCTTAAAATAAATGAAGACTTGCTTCATCTCTAAGCCTTCAAGTGCAATATAATCTCTGTCTAGAATACTTCTCCTTTTCCTCCACTGTCTTGAAATCAGGTGTTTTTGGAAACACAGCTGGGGTTTCCTGTCTGTGCATTTGAGATTCTGTGATTTAATTGCCATTTTACTCATTCTCCTCTTCTGGGCCTTGGGCTTCCTGAAGACAAATGCTGTACCTGGCAGAGGGAAGCTCTGACCTGCATAGTAGGGCCCCAGGGGTCCTTCAGGCTCACATGTGCCTCCTACTAGATCTGGGTTGAAAATTCTCAGTCCTGCCAGGCTTCTGTGGATCTCCACACCTCTGCATGATATACAAATACTTCCTTATGGGTAAAGATGTGTTGCCAGGTTCATGTACCTAAGGGACTCCAGGTATACTTTTTTCCCTTTGTTTCTGTCAAGACTTCATATCTATGGAAGGTGTTGTCAACTGTTGGTGAGCCTATCTCTCATAAACCTAAATTCTCTTAAGAGGAGGAAATGTGTTTGATTTTGCTTCTTTTATTATCTGGGTTACAGTGTTGCTCGACTATAGTAGGTCCTATTATGAATGTTGCTTTTGTGAGATTTTTTTCTCCTCTCCCACAGATGCTGTGTTATATGGACAAATGTGCATTGTAATGTCAGTTCTGTCCATGATGGGAAGCCAGTGGTGATTTTTAAATTTTATTTCCATTGATTTGGCCATATTCTTGACTGACAGTCCTCAAATAAGGCCACAGTATGAAATACCTGGAGATTATTTAGTAAATAACTTTGACCACTGTTTCTCAGATGTTGATTTGCATTAGAATCACATAGAAATCTGGATAAATTACAAATTCTGATTCATTAGCTCTAAGGTGGGGCCTGAGACATTGTTTATCAGGTGAGCTCCCAGGAGATGGGCTTGTTGCTGACTCAGTATCACACTGAGTGAGCCCTGAACTCCTGAATCAGAATCTCTCAGAATCTATCCCAGGAATTAGACACTTCTAAAATTTTTGGCAGAGAAGGCAATGGCACCCCACTTCAGTACTCTTGCCTGAAAAATCCCATGGATGGAGGAGCCTGGTGGGCTTCAGTCCATGGGGTCGCTGAGGGCCGGACATGACTGAATGGCTTCACTTTCACTTTTCACTTTCATGCATTGGAGAAGGAAATGGCAACCCACTCCAGCGTTCTTGCCTGGAGAATCCCAGAAACGGGGGAGCCTGGTGGGCTGCTGTCTATGGAGTCGCACAGAGTCAGCAGCAGCAATTTTCTGAGTGACTCTGATAATCAACAATTGGCATACATAGTAAAAAGTGACTGTGTGTTTTCCTCTTGTATCCATCATTTATTTATGCTGTAACATTATTGAAAAACTGGCCATTATGGCAGAGGCTGTGGCTGTATGAGTGAAGGAAGCAGGAATACTCTTGAACTCTTAAAGCTCACAGTCTAATAATATAAAAACATGTTAAACTCATTCTTACACAGTGAGATAAATGCCAAGAAAAGCATAATCAAGGCATCAATTTGGCAATCAAAGGGGAAGATCTGATGTGGGGGAAAGATTGAAGGTAGGAGGAGAAGGGGATGACAGAGGAGATGATAGGATTGCATCACTGAATCAATGGACATGAGTTTGAGCATCTCCAGCAGATGGGGAAGGACAGGAAAACTGACCTTGCTGCAGTCTGTGGGGCTGAAGAGGGTCGGACATGACTGACTGACTGAACAAAAACAATAGGGGAAGATCTACCTGTAAGCTCAGACTTGACTGACATAATTGCATCAGCTATGGGATTAGCAGAAGAGTTTTCTTTCTTTCTTTCTTTCTTTTTTTTTTTTTTTCTTTTAGCAAAGTTAAGAGCATACATAAAGAATACTGGGCAGCAGTGAGAAATGATGCTTTCAAACTGTGGTGCTGAAGACTCTTGAGAGTCCCTTGTACAGCAAGGATTTCAATTGAATAAATCCTAAAGGAAATCACCCTGAAAATTCATTGGAAGGACTGATGTTGAAGTTGAAACTACAATACTTTGGCCACTTGATGTGAAGAGCCGACTCATTAGAAAAGATTGTGATGCTGCCAAAGTTTGAGGGCATGAGGAGAAGTGGATGACAGGATGAAATAGTTGGATGGCATTATGACTCAATGGAGATGACTTTGAGCAAGCTCCAGACGTAGTGAAGAACAGAGAAGTCTGGCACGAAGGAAAGATAAGTCTGAAGTCCATAAGGTCTCAAAGAGTCAGATATGATTTAGGAATTGAACAACAGCAATAAATAGCATCAGTCAGTTCAGTCTCTCAGTTGTGTCTGACTCTTGGTGACTCCATGGACTACAGAAGGCCAGGCTTCCCTGTCCATCACAAACCCTCCCAGCTTAGTCAAACTCATGCCCATAGAGTCGGTGATGTCATCCTACCGTCTCATTCTCTGTTGTCCCCTTCTCCTCCTGCCTTCAATCTTTCCCAGCATCAGGGTCTTTTCCAAGGAGTCAGTTCTTCACATCAGGTGGCCAAAGCATTAAAGTTTTACTTCAGCATCAGTACTTCCAACTAATATTCAGGACTGATTTCCTTTAGGATTGATGGTTTTGCAGTCCAAGGGATTCTCAAAGAGTCTTTTCCAACACTACAGTTTAAAACATAAATTCTTCAGTGCTTACCTTTCTTCACAGTCCATCTGTCACATCTATACATGACTACTGGAAAAAACATAGCCTTAAATAGACAGACATTTGTTGGCAAAGCAATGTCTCTGCTTTTTAATATGCAGTCTAGTTTGGTCATAAGCTTCTTGTCCAAGGAGAAAGTATATTTTAAATTCATGGCTTCAGTCACCATTTGCAGTGATTTTGGAGCCTAAAAATAAAGTTTGTTACTGTTTTCATTGTTTCTCCATCTATTTGACATGAAGTGATGCAACTGAATGCCATGATCTTAGTTTCCTGAATACTGAGTTTTAAGCTGACTTTTTCATTCTCCTCTTTCACTCTCATCAAGAGGCGCTTTAGTTCTCCCTTGCTTTCTGCCATAAGGTTGGTGTCATGTGCATATATAAGAATACTGATATTTTTCCTGGCAGTCTTGATTCCAACTTGTGCTTCATATAGCCCAGCATTTTGCAAGATGTATTCTGCATATAAGTTAAATAAGCTGGGTAACAATATACAACCTTGATGTATTCCTTTCCCAATTTGGAACCAGTCTGTTGTTCCATGTCCATTCTAACTATTGCTTTCTGACCTGCATACAGATTTCTCAGGAAGAATTTAAGGTGGTCTGGTATTCCCATCTCTTTAAGAATTTTCCACAGTTTATTGTGATCCACACAGTCAAAGGGCTTGGCGTAGTCAATAACACAGAAGTAGATGTTTTCTGAAACTCTCTTGCTTTTTCCATGATTCAGTGGATGTTGACAATTTGATCTCTGGTTCCTCTGCCTTTTCTAAGTCCAGCTTGAACATCTGAAAGTTTTCAGTTTACATACTGTTGAAGCCTGCCTTGGAGAATTTTGAGCATTACTTTGCTAGCATGTGAGAGAAGTGCAATTGTGTGGTAGTTCGAACATTATTTGGTGTTACCTTTCTTTGAGATTGGAATAAAAACGGACCTTTTCCAATTCTGTGGCCACTGCTGAGTTTTCCAAATATGCTGGCATACTGAGTAGCACTTTCAAAGCATCGTCTTTTAGGATTTGAAATAGATCAACTGGAATCTCATCACCTTCAATCCAGCTTGCCCATAGTGATGCTTCCTAAGGCTCACTTGACTTTGCATTACATAATGTCTGGCTCTAGGTGAGTGATCACACCATCATGGTTATCTGTGTCATGATGTCTGTTCTGCATAGTGGTTCTGTGTATTCTTGCCACTTCTGTTTAATGTCTCTGGTTCTGTTAGGTCCATACCATTTCTGCCCTTTATTGTGCTCATCTTTCCCTGAAATATTTCCTTGGCTACTCTATTTTTCTTGACGCAATCTCTAGTCTTTCTCATTCTACTGTTTTCCTCTATTTCTTTGCATTCATACGAGGAAGGCTTTCTTATCTCTCCTTGCTATTCTTTGAAACTCTACATTGAAATGAGTGTATCTTGCCTTTTCTCCTTTGCCTTTAGCTTCTCTCTCTCTCTCTCTTTTTTTTTTTTTTTTTCCCTCCACTATTTGTAAGGCCTCCTCAGACAACCATTTTGCCTTTTTTCATTTCTTTTTCTTGGGGATGGTCTTGATCCCTGTCTCCTGTGCAATCTCATGATCCTCTCTCCCTAGTCCTTCGGGAACTCTATCAGATCTAGTCCCTTGAATCTGTTTGTCACTTCCACTGCATATTCGAATGTGATTTGATTTAGGTCCTACCTAAATGGTCTAGTGGTTTTCCTTGTTTTCTTTACTTTGAGTCTGAATTTTGCAATAAGGGTTCACAATCTAAGTCACAGTCAGTTCCTGGCCTTTTTTTTTTTTTTTTTTTTTTTTTTTGCTGACTCTATAGAGCTTCTCCATCTTTGGCTCCAAATAATATAATCAATCTGATTTCAATATTGACCATCCGGTGATATCCATGTATAGTGTCTTCTCTTGTGTTGTTGGAAGATGCCCTTTGTTATGACTGGTGCATTCTCTTGGGAAAACTCTGTTAGCCTTTGTCCTGCTTCATTCTGTAGTCCAAGGCCAAATTTGTATGTAACTTCCTACTTTTGCATTTCATTCCCCTATAATAAAAAGGACATCTTTTGTGTGTGTGTGTGTGTGTTAATTCTAGAAACTCTTGCAGATATTCATAGAAATATTCAACTTCAGCTTCTTCAGTGTTTTTGGTTGGTGCATAGACTTGGATTACTATGATATCGAATGGTTTGCTTGGAAATAAGCAGAGATTATTTTTTGAGATTGCACCCAAGAACTGTATTTCTGACTCTTTTGTTGACTTAAGGGCGACTCTATTTCTTCTAAGGGTTTCTTGCCCACAGTAGTATATATAATTATCATCTGAAATAAATTCACCCATTCCAGTCCATTTTAGTTCACTGATTCCTAAGCTGTGGATGTTCACTCTTTCCATCTCATTTTCGACTCATTCCAATTTGCCTTGATTCATGGACCTAACATTCCAGGTTCCTATGCAATATTGTTCTTTAAAACATCAGACTTTACTTCCATCACCATTCACATCCACAACTAAGTATTGTTTTTTATTTGGCTTTGTCTCTTCATTCTTTCCGGAGTTATTTTCCCACTCTTCCTATATCATATTGGGCACCTACTGACCTGGGGAGTTCATCTTTCAGTGTCCTATCATTTTCCCTTTTATACTGCTCATGGGGTTCTCAAGGCAAGAATACTGAAATGGTTTTCCATTCCCTCTCCAGATGACCATGTTTTGTCAGAACTCTCCACCACAACCCATCCATCTTTGGTGGCCCTACATGGCATGGCTCGTATTTTCATTGAGTTAGACAAGGCTATGGAGAAGGCAATGGCACTCCACTCCAGTACTCTTGTCTGGAAAATCCCATGGTTGGAGGAGCCTGGTAGGCTGCAGTCCATGGAGTCGCTAAGAGTCGGACACGACTGAGCGACTTCACTTTGATTTTCACTTTCATGCATTGGAGAAGGAAATGGCAACTCACTCCAGTATTCTTGCCTAGAGAATCCCAGGGACGGGGGAGCCTGGTGGGCTGCCATCTATGGGGTTGCACAAAGTCGGACACGACTGAAGTGACTTAACAGCAGCATGGTCCATGCGATCAGTATGGTTAGTTTTCTGTGATTGTGGTTTTCATTCTATCTGCCCTCTGATGGATAAGGATAAAAGGCTTATGGAAGCTTCCTGATGAGAGAGACTGACTGAGGAGGAAACTTGGTTGTGTTCTGATAGGTGGGGCCATTGTTAGTAAAACTTTAGTCTAATTTTTTGTTGATGGGCAGGGCTGTGTTCCCTCCCTATTGTTTGACCTGAGTCCAAACTATAGTGGAATTACTGAAGTTAATGGTGACCTCCTTCAAAAGGTCATGTGCAGGCACTGCTGCACTCAGTGTCCCTGACCCTGCAGCAGGCTCCCAGAGACTCCTGGACACTCATGGCTAAGTCTGGGACAGTCTCTTGTGGGGTCACCGCCCCTTTCTCCTAGGTCCTGGTGTGCATAAAGTTTTGTTTGTGCCCTCGAAAAGTCTGTTTGCCCAGTCTTGTGTAAGTTTTGGCAGCTCTATTTTGGGGTTAATGGCGACCTCCTCCAATAAGGCTAATGCCACAACCTGGTCTACTGCACCCAGATCCCCTGTCCCTGCAGCGGGCCACTGCCAAACCTTACCTCTGCAGGAGACACTCAAGCATTCAAGAGTAGGTCTGGCAGAGTCTCTATGGGGTCTCTTGGTGCACACATGGTTTTATTTGAGCCCTTCAAGCATCTCTGGAGGGCATGGGGTTTGATTCTTTCACCCCCTCCCCCCCACCCATTCTTGCTGTGACTTTTCCTTGTCCTTGGACATGGGGTATCTCTTTTTGGTGGGATACAACATTCTCCTATGGATGGTTATTCAGCAGTAAGTTATAATTTTGGAGTTCTTTCAGGAGAAGATGAGTGCACATCCTTCTATTCCACCATCTCCAAACGGAGCAGTTGGTTTGGAAATATAACGCAATGGTGCTATTGCCTGATTTCTTTGCCCTTGCTGTGTTCTTTTCTAAAATCGACCATAATTGCTTCTTTTCAATCTAGCTATGATTACAAGTCCAGATTCTCTGGCAGAAAAAGCCACTCAGAGCAAGATGACCAGGAGCTGACTGTCTCTTTCTCAATTCCTTTGTTCTTCCCAGCACTTGGCAAAATAATCTGCTACTGATAATCGATGAAATGATGTGGGACTGGCAATGTGAAATTTCACCAAGAGCTGCAGCTTCTAGTGCCTGACTTTGCACTTCCGCAGCTCAGTATGCAGCTCAATATGCATCAGTCTGGAGCTTCAGACTTAGCAGAAAAGAATAACTAGCATATGCAGATGCTGAAGAATCCAAGCTACTGAATTTTGTTAACAGAAAAACTTCTGTAAGATTCCGGTAAAAGAGTCTTTGGAAATCCCCTGACCTCACCCCACCACCCACGAGCCAATCAGACCCCAGACCAGAATCTCCTGACTTAACGTTCAGGAACGGGTGGTCTACTTAGGAAATAAGGACCAATCAAAAACCAACACCCAACCCTTTAAAAGAAAGTAACCAATCAGATGTACCCTACCTAGAAACTCTTTTTTTTTTTTTCCATGAACACTCCCTATATAAGCAATGTAACACAAAACCCAGGGCTCCTCCCTATGGCCGCTGCTTTGGTAATGGTGGGAGCCCCAGCTGAAGCTTGGTAATAAAAACTCTCTTGCTTTTGCATCGGATATCGGCTTCCTGGTGGTCATTGGGAGATTTTGTGACTTGGGCATAACATTTGAGGGCTCATCTGGAATCTCCCACCACCTCCATGGGAAGACCAATCCGGAGAGTTATCTACAGCCGATAAGCTTTTTTTCTTCTTTATTTTCATTTCTGACAGAGCCTATTTTCTGAGACTGTTATATGACTCAGGTGGACATGCTGACGGGTCACTGGTGTGGGGCATTGGGAGTTGTCCCCAACCCCCTAAGAGGGGATGAGTACCCCTGTTCTCTGTAGACGATAGCGGGTTGCTCCCGCTGAACGGGCGTAGGCAGTCTTCTTAATTTCAGTTTTGCCTCTGGACTCCCAGAGGTCTATTTCTCCTGTCTCTGTCTGTCTGTGTGGCTGTCCGTATTGTCTGTGTTAATTTACCAACATCTGACTGATCCAGGAACAATAGGGCAATGCCAATCTAGCCCTACTACTCTATCTCTGATCACTGTCCATTTTAAGGAGGTCAAGATGTGCACTCATGACCTCAGTGTAGAAATTAAAAGGAATACATTAATCACTTTTTGCAGCACAGAATGGCCAATCTTCCATGGAGGCTGGCCCTCAGAAGGCACCTTTGACTTGGGAATTGTACACCTAGTCCGGAATATTATCTTCTGACCACAGATCTGACACCCTGACCAAGTTCCCTATATCATAGTATGGGGAAATATCATTGTACCCCCCTCCTTGGGTAAAACCTTTTTTGCCTCAACAGGGATTTTCTACTGCTCAAGTGTTGGTGACACGTGTAGGAAAGAACCTGAAGTATCCCAAGGAGCGTGAATCAACAGGGCTGCTATACCCCATCTTGCAGGGGGGAACAGAGGAACTCCTCTTCCCTCCCCCTTACCAACCCTCAAGCCACCACTGGCCCCCACCATCCCTCCACCCAGGGCCGAAAAACAGGAAGGAGGTCCCACACAAAATACTTGCCATATGTGAGCCATGTCCCTGGAGGGGACGGCAGACTCAACCGTTGCCCTCCCCTTACGAGTGGCTGGTCCCCTCAATGAAGAAGGAAACCAACCTCATCAATATTGGCCCTTCTCTAGTAGTGACCTATATAACTGGAGATCCCAGAATGCTAAGTTCTCAGACAACCCTAGAGATCTAACTAACCTTTTAGAAACTGTTTTACCTTTTAGAAACTGTTTTACCTTTTAGAAACTGTTTAGAAACTTTTTACTCATCAGCCCACCTGGGATGACTGCCAAAAGTTGCTCCAGATTCTCTTAACCACAGAAGAGAAAGAATACAGAATGAGGCCCATAAAAGGGTCCCAGAGGCAAATGGAGAACCCACCACTAATATAGATGAAATTAACAACTCTTTTCCTGTATTGCGACCTGACTGGGATTACAATATGGCACAAGGTAAGGAGAGGCTCTGGGTCTACCGCCAGACTCTTCTGGGGGGGAATATTATCTTCTGACCACAGATCTGACACCCTGACCAAGTTCCCTATATCATAGTATGGGGAAATATCATTGTACCCCCCTCCTTGGGTAAAACCTTTTTTGCCTCAACAGGGATTTTCTACTGCTCAAGTGTTGGTGACACGTGTAGGAAAGAACCTGAAGTATCCCAAGGAGCGTGAATCAACAGGGCTGCTATACCCCATCTTGCAGGGGGGAACAGAGGAACTCCTCTTCCCTCCCCCTTACCAACCCTCAAGCCACCACTGGCCCCCACCATCCCTCCACCCAGGGCCGAAAAACAGGAAGGAGGTCCCACACAAAATACTTGCCATATGTGAGCCATGTCCCTGGAGGGGACGGCAGACTCAACCGTTGCCCTCCCCTTACGAGTGGCTGGTCCCCTCAATGAAGAAGGAAACCAACCTCATCAATATTGGCCCTTCTCTAGTAGTGACCTATATAACTGGAGATCCCAGAATGCTAAGTTCTCAGACAACCCTAGAGATCTAACTAACCTTTTAGAAACTGTTTTACCTTTTAGAAACTGTTTTACCTTTTAGAAACTGTTTAGAAACATTTTACTCATCAGCCCACCTGGGATGACTGCCAAAAGTTGCTCCAGATTCTCTTCACCACAGAAGAGAAAGAATACAGAATGAGGCCCATAAAAGGGTCCCAGAGGCAAATGGAGAACCCACCACTAATATAGATGAAATTAACAACTCTTTTCCTGTATTGCGACCTGACTGGGATTACAATATGGCACAAGGTAAGGAGAGGCTCTGGGTCTACCGCCAGACTCTTCTGGGGGGGCTCAAGGCAGCTGCATGGAAACCCACTAACCTAGTTAGAGTGGGAAATGTTTATCAGGGCCCCACTGAGAGTCCAGCTGCCTTCCTGGAAAGGCTGATGAGGACCTTTGGACAACACACTCCCATGGGTCCAGAAGCAGAAGGCACTCAGGCTGCTTTGATAATGCATTTTGTCAACCAGGCAGCCCCTGACATTAGGAAGAAGTTATAAAAACTAGAATGCCTGAATGAAAAGAGTATCCAGGATTTAATAACAGTAGCAGAAAGAGTCTACAACACCCAAGAAACCCCCGAGGAAAAACAAGCCAAAGCGGCAGATTGCCAAAGCTGTAACATGGCAGACGTCCTGCTGGCTGCAGCAGTTCCTGACTTGGGAGAGAGAGTGCCAGTTGCGCCGCCTGGCTGCTGAAGGTAAGAGCCATCCCCATATGTGACCAGCATTAGGAAAGAACCAATGTGCCTATTGTAAACAGGAAGGACATTAGGCCAAGGAATGCCCTAAGAGAAAGAAGGGACCACGAAAGACCCCCATCCTGGCTGTTGAAGAACTGAGTCAGGGAAGATGGTGTTCGGCGCCACTCCTCAAACCCAGGGTAACCCTAAGAGTGGAGGGGATCCCAATTGACTTCCTTGTCGATATGGGGGCTCAATATTCGGTTTTGCTAGAGCCCCAGGGAAAACTGGCCAGAAAGACCTCCTGGGTGCAGGGGGCTACTGAAATGAAACAGTATCAATGGACTACCCGAAGATCAGTGGACTTGGGTGCGGGCCGGATATCCCATTCTTTCATGGTCATTCTGGAATGCCCCTTCCCACTGTTGGGGCAGAGACCTGTTATGACTTCCTTGTCGATATGGGGGCTCAATATTCGGTTTTGCTAGAGCCCCAGGGAAAACTGGCCAGAAAGACCTCCTGGGTGCAGGGGGCTACTGAAATGAAACAGTATCAATGGACTACCCGAAGATCAGTGGACTTGGGTGCGGGCCGGATATCCCATTCTTTCATGGTCATTCTGGAATGCCCCTTCCCACTGTTGGGGCAGAGACCTGTTGAAGAGACCTGTTGACCAAAATGGGGGCCCAGATTCACTTCCTCCCAGGGGAAACTAAAATACTTGATCAATTGGGCAGACCAGTTCAAGTACTGACAATTCAATTAGAAGATGAATATCAGTTGCACCAAAAACCAATGCTCCCCCAAGCGGACATTCAAAAATGAATGTCCTGATGCATGGGCCGAGACAGGGGGAACCAGTTTGGCTGGACACCGCCCTCCTATATATATATAGATTTCAAGCCAGGGGCCCACCCCGTCTGGGTCCAACAATACCCCATGACCCTGGAGGCCCGACAGGGGATCACTCCCCATATCCGCAGGCTCCTAGCCCAGAAAATCTTGAGACACTGCCAGTCGGCCTGGAACACCGTCCTGCTCCCTGTCAAAAAAACAAATTCTCATGACTATCGGCCAGTACAGAATTTACGAGAAGTCAGCCGCCGAGTTTTAGATATTCATCCTACGGTGCCAAACATACACAACCTCCTGAGCTCACTCCCACCAGATCATCACTGGTATATGGTCTTAGATTTAAATGATGCTTTCTTTAGCCTTCCCCTAGCACTCGGAAGCCAGGAGCTTTTTGCCTTTGAATGGTCCAACCCAGAAGAAGGAATCAACGGCCAGCTGACCTGGACCCGGCTGCCACAGGGATTTAAGAATTCTTCCACCATTTTCAATGAGGCCCTCCATGAGGACCTGGGTGAGTTCAGACAACAGCACTCCCAACTAACCTTGTTACAATATGTAGATGAGCTCTTAATTGCAGCAAAGGACCAACAGACTTGCCTTATGGGCACTCAAGAACTATTGCAGACCCTTGGAAAATTAGGGTACTGGGCCTCATCCAAAAAGGCTCAGATATGCCAACCAGAAGTCACCTATCTAGGGTATGTATTAAAGGAAGGACAGAGATGGCTGTCAGAGGCATGAAAGGAGACAGTACTCAAAATCCCTACCACAGATTCACCTCAAAGGGTGAGAGAATTTTAAGGGTCTGCTGGTTTCTGCCATCTTTGGATCCCAAATAATGTGGAACTGGCTAAACCCTTATATGAAGCCACAAAAAGTACCATCCCTTTCAGTGCGACAGAACAGATGGAGACTGCTTTCAAGACTATTAAAATGGCCCTGCTGTTAGCCCCAGCCCTAAGGTTGCCTGACGTTACAAAACTCTTTCTTCTGTATGTAGATGAAAAACAAGGAGTGGCAAAAGTGGTACTGATGCAGCATCTGGGACGTTGGAAGCAGCCAATGGTTTACTTGTCTAAACACCTAGACCCTGTGGCATCAGGCTGGCCCTCAAGCCTGTGCATGATTGCAGCAGTGGCCCTAATGGTCAAGGATGCAGACAAACTGACACTGGGGCAAGAGTTGCATGTCACTGCCCCCCATGCCATTGAAGGCATACTAAAACAACACCTAGATAGGTAGATCAGCAACACTCGGCTGATCCACTACCAGGGATTACTGCTAAACCCTTCCAGAATCATCTTTCTGCAGCCTACTGCTCTCAATCCGGCTACACTGCTTCCTAAACTGGATCTGGAAGCACCAATCCATAACTGCAGCAAGATACTAGCCCAGGTACATGGGACGCAAGAGGACTTACAAAATCGCCCTCTAGTGGATGCTGAAGTTACCTGTATACATATGGCAGCAGTTTCGAGGGAGATGGGCTCAGGTATCCAGCGGGCCCACTAAGCGCAGGCGGCTGCGAGAGCTGGGCTGGCGCACTAAGCACGGCGCCGAGAGGAGCTTACACCACGTCTGAGGTCAGGGGCAGCAGCCTAGAGTTCCAGGCTGCAACGGCGCAGGAATGGCTGAGACGAGCTACCCTGTGTCTGAGGTCGGGGCGGCGACCAAGAGGAGCTACCCAGCATCTGAGGTCAGGGCAGTGGCTGGGAGGAGACATCCTGCGTCTGAGGCCAGGGGTGGCAGCCAGGAGGAACCACCTTTCGCCAGAGGCCAGGGGCAGTGACTCTGAGGAATCACCTGGAACCTGAGCCCGAGGCCAAGGGCAGAAGTTGGGAGGAGCCACCTGAGGAGCGGTGGCTGTGCAGACGCAGGAGGGCCTAGAGGAGTTATTCCACTTTGAAGGTCAGCAATGGCAGCTGTAAGGAGATATCCCTCATCCAAGGAAAGGAGCAGCCGTGAAGAGATACCCCATGCCCAAGGTAAAAGAAACCCAAGCAAGATGGTAAGTGTTTCAAGAGGGCATCAGAAGGCAGACACACGGAAACCATACTCACAGAAAACTACTGAATCTAATCACACTAGGACCACAGCCTTGTCTAACTCAATGAAATCAAGCCATGCCCGCAGGGCAACCCAAGACGGGCAGGTCATGATGGACAGGGCTGACAGAACGTGGTACACTGGAGAAGGGAATGGCAAGCCACTTCAGTATTCTTGCCTTGAGAACCCCATGAACAGTATAAAAAGGCAAAATGATAGGATACCAAAAGAGGAACTCTCAAGGTCATTAGGTGTCCAATATACTACGGGAGATCAGTGGAAAAATAACTCCAGGAAGAATGAAGGGATGGAGCCAAAACAAAAACAGTACTGAGTTGTGCATGGGACTGGTGATAGAGGCAAGATCCTATGCTGTAGAGAGCAATATTGCATAGGAACCTGGAATGTCAGGTCCATGAATCAAGGGACATTGGAAGTGGTCAAACAAGAGATGGCAAGGGTGAACATCGACATTCTAGGAATCAGCGAACTAAAATGGACTGGAATGGGTGAATTTAACTCAGATGACCATTATATCTACTACTGCGGGCAGGAATCTCTCAGAAGAAATAGAGTAGCCATCATGGTCAACAAAAGAGTCTGAAATGCCGTATTTGGATGCAACCTCAAAAATAACAGAATGATCTCTCTTTGTTTCCAAGACAAACCATTCAGTATCACAGTTATCCAAGTCTACGCCCCAACCAGTAATGCTGAAAAGCTAAATTTAAATGGTTTTATGAAGACCTACAAGACCTTTTAGAAATAACACCCAAAAAAGATGTCCTTTTTATTATAGGGGACTGGAATGCTAATGTAGGAAGTCAAGAAACACCTGGAATAACAGGCAAATTTGACCTTGGAATGCGGAATGAAGCAGTGCAAAGACTAATAGAGTTTTGCCAAGAAAATGCACTGGTCATAGCAAACACCCTCTTCCAACAACACAAGAGAAGACTCTATACATGGACATCACCAGATGGTCAACATCAAAATCAGATTGATATATTCTTTGCAGCCAATGATGGAGAAACTCTATACAGTCAACAAAAAACAAGACCAGGAGATGACTGTGGCTCAGATCATGAACTCCTTATTACCAAATTCAGACTTAAATTGAAGAAAGTAGGGGAAACCACTAGACCATTCAGGTATGACCTAAATCAAATCCCTTATGATTATACAGTGGA